>PVJD01003814.1:37376-153075 GCA_004026545.1 Mormoops blainvillei | reverse complement strand
GGATCCAGGGCAAGACACGCTGTTTAGCAAATCTCAATAGTTACTAATAAAATAATAATGCATTTTTTACTCCTATATATCATTTAGTACAGTTAGCGTCCGTTTTTCTTTTATTGATTCTTTCGAGAGGTGGGGGGGGAGATGAAGAGGGAGAGAGAAACGTCAATGGCAGCTCTCTGCGCGCGCCCCCGACGGGGGCGGGCCGGGAGGTGCGAGTTGGGGACTGAACCCCCAACCTCTCAGTTTGTAGGACGATGCCCAACCAACTGAGCCACCCCAGCCAGGGCGAGAGTCAGCATTCTTTTTCCTTCTCAGATATAACACTCAGGGAGAATTAGGGGGTCAATCGAACCTGTGCCCACAATGTGCTCACCGCATGAACCGGCTTGTAAGCTGCTGTGCGAGTGGCTCTCAAAATAGAGAAGGAGCCTCAGACGGAGGTTTAAATGAGGTGTCTCCATCATGATGTAGCATAGACGGTATTTATTCAGTGAATTTTTACCCTTGTTTCAACATCCTGAATCTCGGGGCTCACGGCTGTAGGAAGTGCCCCGCTCTACGTCTTTCCTCTTCAGTACTGCCTGGTGGCCGATCGCATCTTTCTGCCCATTTATCTTTCTGCCTGTTCCCAACGACTCTTCTCTTTCCTCCAAACTCTCTGCCCACCTTGCTCCTCCATTTCAAGTCTCTCCCACAGGGTTTCTGTCGTTCCTTCTCTGGCTGCCACAGTTTGGCTACGTTTCATGAAAACCTGAAGCATATTTTTAGAAGCTCCACTTCCACGCCTCTTAAAAATCTCTGACCTTGGTGTAAATAAATGCTCAGAAACGCGAGATTTTTCTCAAAACACGTCACTGTAGAAAGGTCGAAGTAGGCGACAAAAGTTTAACCTCACATGTTGTAGAATTTCCAAACTGAATTTTAAAATGGGTTAAATAAAGGAACCCTCAGGAATGTACTCATTCCTATAAACAGAAATTATGTCTCTGTCACCTGTTAGTATCAATATAAGTATAAACCAAACAAGAGAGATTTTCAGATCGTCTCTAATTGTTCATTTGGTTTAGATGATGATGTTGAAACCATACTCTGGACAAGGCTGGGAGACACTGTAAAGCTAAACACACACTCACACGAAGTCTCTCTCACACACACACCACTTTGGAATTAGCGAGCCCATGGGGGATTTCTCATGATCTCCACCTCTCCTTCCGGTACCTGTCTTGTCTTTGCTCCTAAATGCACAGTTTGATGAATGGAAGTAGACTTTTTGATACACATAATCAAGATAAACCTAAAGGAAGGGTTCCAAGCTGTATACACACCGTCGTCCCCAGTCCTCCCCCTGAAGAGCAGTTCTGTTCTTATCTGAATCACCCTGACTGACGCGGCCAGTCCCTGGGGCTCCCACCTGGAGATCTGCTGTCTCAGCGCGGTCAGAACATTACTAGACACCCAGGCAAAAGCTGCTGTTCCCGGACTGGATCTTTTCCGAGCGGGAAGGAAGTCTGTGGTAAACAACAAAATGAGTAAGAGGGTGAGAGGTACTGGGGAGCACTGTCCCATGCGGGGAGAGATGCAGCCCGGGAAGGTCCAGGTCTGGGGGATGGACAGCGGTGATGGCTGCAGTGTGAACACGCTCAGTGGCACCAAGCTGTGCAGTTGAAAATGATGAAAATGGAAGATTTTGTGTTATCTATCACCAGTGTTTTTTGTGTGTGTTTTTTTTTTAATTGTAAGCTAACCATTTTTTTTACGATTAACTGAAAAAGGAAAGGAGGAACATGCCAGTAGGGTAATGTTCCCTTCAAAGGCCCATTCCCAATGCATCGAACACAATGCCTCTCTCTGCCTTTCAATAAGCCCTTGGTAATTTCCCCCGCCCCAGTGAGTTCAAAAATTCTACTCTGGGAGACCTCTCTTTTCTCTACCAACACATGTCCCCGGCAGAGGGACTGGTTCAGGCAAAGGCACAAGCATGTAAAACACAAGAGGAATCCAGGAAACAGTATGCAAAGCACTTGCATTAAAATTCCATGACGCGCCCTTTACTCATGACCTCAAACACACTCATTCCTCTCTTGGTAATAATGGCGACCTAGCCACAAAGACTCTAAACCCCCAAATCACCCTGTCCGTCCTCACTCCCCAGGGACCCCTCTGCCGCCCCACACGGGCAATTCTATCAGGTGGAACCACATCGAACTGCTATGAGTGTGGGTTTAAATGGCCCAATGGGGGTAATTTCACATGTGTCAACAAACAGGAATTTCTCGAGGCCTCACGACTCTCATCTCGGCTCAGCATCCAGGCGCTCTCCTGGCTCAGCCTCGGCACCCGAACCCTAATCGGGCCGTGGCTCCTCGCCGGCCGCCCCGCTCCCGTCCTGGCACTCTCCCAGCCCGCGCGGCTCGCGGCCACCCGAAAACCACACAAAAGCAGTGTCCCCTGATGCCCGTAAGACATACCCCAGAGCTCTCCGCTGAGTCTTCTCACATCTCTACCATCTGCAACTGACCTGCTTTTGCAAATTACCTTCTTCTAGTCACTGGAAGGGGTCTTAGAGCTCATCCAGTCCAGGGGTCCCCAAACCCGGCTTCACCTTAGAATCCCAGGAGCCTTCCTTTGTCAATCAGTAAATCCATCCATCAATCTGGCAGTCATTCGTATATAAGCTACTATGTCTAGCACTTAAATTTTATTTTATTTTGGGGAGCGGCTTGAGGTTGACACTGAAGCTGAGCGGAGACTACAGAGTTCCCACGTATCTGCCGACAGCCCCTCCAACACACAAACACACAGCCTCCCCACCATCCACACCCACAGCTGTGTGAAACATCTGAGAATGAACCCACCCTGACACATCATTATCAACCAAAGAAAAATAGTTTTGAGTGGGCAATATGTAAAATACATTAAAAGATCCAAACACTATAAAAGGACAGGCAGCAAACAAGTAAGCCTCTCTATAGCCCCTAAACTCTGACCCTGTCTCCTACCCCGGAGTGTATTCTATAGACTTACAGGGTGGGGCAAAGTTTACAGTTGTTCATAGGGAAAATAATACAATAACTAATAAATAATACCAGAATAAACTCTGTTTTGCGTACTCACAACTGTAGACTGGCTTTTGCCCACCCCTGCACACTCAGCCTTGCATATATGTCTCCGTATACAATTTTAATACAAATGGACTGTATTATGTATATACAATAATGCAGCTTGGTTTTTTTCCTCTTAGTAACAGATTGTTGTTCAGCATCAACAGAAGCTAAGCTGCTTCATTCTTTTAAACTGCATCCTGCCGGGTTGTCTAAGGCATATATTTCTATATTTACCTAACCATCCCCTATGGATGGATATAGGGATTTTTTTTTTAAATTGCAAATTCCCAGGCCTCTTCCCAAACACACTGAATAAGATTATCCAGGGATGGACCCAGGAAGTCCTCTTTTATACATTTTTCCCAGGTTACTGCCACGTAAGCATCTGAAGAGCCCATTCTTCTACTCTCCCAACTTGGAACCCGGGGGGCAGGGGGCGAGATGGGAAGCGATCCTTCCAAAGCCCCACAGCAAAGACCCTGGAGGCAGAGTTGACAGAGCGCCAGGGCCCCCTGAGGGGGATGTGTACATGAAGTCATCATCCAGGAGGCACACCGTGCACGTGTGGCTGCGATGAGCAACCCCGGCTGCCGCAGTCCTGTGTATCAAGAGCTATGAAGCCACAGATTTTTCGCAGGACCATCCTCTGATGGGGAGCTGCCTTCTGAGTCGTCAAAGGAATAGTAAGGTGACGTCATCGTAACACAGGCTCTACCAGGGGCATCCAACCTGCGGCCCGCATGCCGCCCAGGATGGCTGTGAAGGGGGTCCAACATGAAATCCAGGGCTTTTAAATGCTCTCCCTTTCATATTACCTAACAAGCTGGCATCTGTTAAAGTACTTTGCATGCTGAAATGATATGCTCATGGGGAAAGTAGTTTTTCCAGGTAACTAGGGTGATACATCATCGAGAGGGAGAGAGAGAGAAGGTAAAAGACAGAACGGGAGGTCAAAGGCAAGCCAACGGAAGAGAGGAGTGGAAAAGGGACTGAGAGTTGTGGGGTGGCGGGGACAGGCACAAAGCGGGGGGACCTGCCCGTCCCTGTCCCAGTGATGCTCTCGCAGTTAGTGGCGTCCCTGCCCTCAGGAGGAACCCTTTGTCTACCTGAGGGTCACGGCTAGAGCACTGGTCTGCAGCCAGGACTACGCATTGCAGTCCTCTGGAGAGCTTCTCAACCGAACCCACGCCCAGGCCGGATCCTGAATCAACTAGATCAGGGTCTCTGAAGGCAGGGCCTGGGCAGGAGTATTTTTCAAAACCTCCCGCTGTGACTCTAAAATCAGGGCCAGGAACGAGAACCAGTGGGCTAAATAGGGCTGCACTTACTAAGCTTATACGGGTCGCCCGAGAGCCAGCTCCTGGGCGGGGGCGTCCGATCTGCGGCCCACAGGCCGCATGCGGCTCAGGATGGCTGTGAGTGTGGCCCAACGCAGAATCATAAATTTACTTACAACATTATGAGATTTTTTCCCCCTGGCTGGTGTGGCTCAGTGGATTAAGCACCAGCCTGTGAATGAAAGGGTCTCTAGTCTGATTCCCAGTCAGGGCACATGCCTTGGTTGCGGGCCGGGTCCCCAGTAGGGGGCGCACGAGAGGCACCCACACATTGATGTTTCTCTCCCTCTCTTTCTCCTTCCCTTCCACTCTCTCTAAAAATAAGTAAATTTAAAAAAAATTTTTGAAGAAAAAACGAGATTTGTGTGTGTGTGTGTGTGTGATTACGTGTCGCAATGTGTTTAATGTGTGGTCCAACACAAGTCTTCTTCCAGTGTGGCCCAGAGACACCCCTGCCAACCTGCCTAGGCATGGGAAACCTTTTTTTACAAAAAGCCTATCTTTTGCGTTTTGCCTTTTCGCACATCAAGGTGATATCGTTCACTGTGACATTTGGAATCCCGCTGTGTGGGTTACCTAATTTCATAAGCAAGTCTCCTACCAAGGGGCCTCTAGGTGATTTCAAGGAAAACAGTCTTTTGTCACTAATTTTCCCAGATGGGTATTGCATGCCCCTGTGAGTTCCGTGTTGGGCTTTGGGGACACAGAGATGGAAGGAGGACACCCTAGCCCCGGAGACGCAATCAGCCTCATGGGGAGAAGAGACAAGGAAACAAACAATCGTGGAACGCCCCGGCGGGTGCCACTATGGAAGAAGGTGCATGGTGTCAGGTGACCCCAAAAGAGAGGCTAAACGTGACCTTTAATTCCAGAAGGAAGTAAAGCATCCCCCTTTTCACAGATGAGCAAACTGAGTCACAGTGCTGCCATGGGAGTCACCTGCCCCTTCTGTGAACGTGTGTGTGCTCAAGAGCTGGCCCTGGAGGTTCACGAGGCGGGTGGCACCCACGATGCCACTCTAGGGCCGCGCCCGGGGCTCCAAGATCTCACAAATGCCCGAGAACGTGAAGTCGATGGGAGGACACAAGAAACAAACAAAGAGCCTGGCATTCCAGAGACCAAGCAGTTGACTGCGTTTCACTTTTCAGTCAGGGTCTCGACATCTTTCAGTCACTAAATTAGTTCATGTGACATTTTCACGGAGCTTCCCGTTCTTAGAATTCTGTACTCGTTTTATCCTCGTCAAATAAATGCTAATGTCTTCGGTCTACCTGGAGAGGCTATATTACAGAATTTGCTTATTGTGCCCTTTTGATTGGTCACAAAACAGTCACGAGATCCCAAGGCTTTGGAAACAGGTTGCAGGAAGTGCCCTGGAGCCTGTACATTGCCATTCACGGTCTGCCTGGCGGTATGGTGTGTGGCCCGACCGGACATCACACGGATCCTGGGCCCTGATCCGTTTCTGAAATCAGCTCCACTTATTGTTAAGAAAGGCACACCACTGCCATGGTGGGCTATGTTGTCACGAGTAAGTGCTCGCTTTTTCTGAAAACACCTCCTATAAAAGCCACATATCTGAAGGGAGAAAGATAGGACCTTTGGATTTAGATAGGCTAAGGCAGAATCCTAGGTTCAGTGCTTACGGACTGTGTGGGTTTCAGCCTGTCATTTACCTGCTTTCCAACTGTGTCTGTATCTTTGAAATGGGTTTATGGCCCAGGGGTGTCCAGCCTACAGCCTGTGGGTCGCATGTGGCCCAGGATGGCTATGAATGCAGCCTGACAGAAAAATCGTAAATTCACGTAAAACATTATGAGGTTTTTGTGCAATTACCTGTCGCCATGTATTTAATGAGTGGCCCAAGACAACCCTTCTCCCAGGGTGGCCCAGAGACGCCAAAAGGTGGGACAGCCCTGGTACTCAGACCTACCCCGCTGCGTCAGGCTAATGCAGAGCCCATAGCTCAGTCCCTTTAGAAGGGGCACACTCATTCCCATTTCTTAGAAAGATGAGGCTGAAGAGGTCAGAGCTCCAGGTCATTTGTGCCTGAAATTCACTGAAGATAACAAAGCTTCTCCCAAGAGCCAACTAGGGTAGGATAAAGGGGACCCAGGAAAGAGGGACAGGGGACAAGCTGCCTGCACAGATCCAGTTCCAGAATTTCTGCGCGAACCTGCCTCATAGCTACAGGCAGCCTGGCGCGGCAGGCCGAGCACAAACTGGGGTTAGAAGCCCTCGATCTGAGTAGGGGTTGGGGGGAGGGCGGTGGCCGCACTTCGAGCTCCTGGATTTTACTATAAATAGGCACAGTCATACCATAGTGGTGCTGGCCTTGTGATTCTGGAAGAGACCGCAGGAGAGAGTGGGAAACCAGGTGCTTTGAACAGCCCATGCAGCATGATTACTGTTAATTGGGCGCCATCCACCGCTCTTTGGCAAATAAAGAGCTCCATAATTTTGACCTCCTGTGCTCAGACGTGTGCCTTGGCCTCCTCCCCTACCCCCATGTCTCTGATAGCAGAACTCCCCTACGTCGGAAGCAACTCCAGAACACCACTGAGGGGCGACCTTTATGCATTTTATGTGTCGGGACAGTATCACCAATCTCAAGGCAGTGAGTAAACAGCGGGGAAGACAGGTCTGCTTTGTCTACATCTAGGTCTCTCCACTCTGGGTCGCATCATTCCACCCTGGCCGGCTTTTAGCAGCATGCCTGGCCACCACCTACTAGATGCCAGTAGCGAGACTCCCAAGTGGGCACACCCAGAAGAGCCTTCAGAGATTGCCGAATCGAGGGGGTGCGATTAGCAAAAGCACCCCCAGCTGAGAACCACTAGTGTCCACGAAAGAAAACAGGGAAGAGTAACTGGGGAGGGTGGGGTCTGTTAGCTGGTATTTTGTAGCTGCAGAAAGATTTAAAAAAAAATATTTCATTTATTTATTTTTATAGGGGAAGGGAGGGAGAGAGAGAAACATCAGTGTGAGAGAGATTTCAGAGGGGTGTGACAGCAGAAAGGGAAGCTGCTGGCCACCACAGAGCATGAAGGTGGCCCCTTTCATCTCTACAGCGGGAGAACTGTCACCTGCACAGTTGTCTTTTGGGGGAGCTGCGGGATAGGACTAAAACCTTGCCCTGGGTCAAAAGCTAATGACCCCTGGCCCCAGCTGCTGTGGCACAGTGGACTGAGTGCAGTCTGCAAACCAAAAGGTCACCAGGTCGATTCCCAGCCAGGGTACCTGCCTGGATTGCAGGCCAGGCCCAAAGTTGGGGGTGTGCGAGAGGGAACCTAATGTATCTATTGCACCGATGTTTCTCTCCCTCTCTTCCTCCTTCTCTAAAAATAAATAAATAAATAAATCTTTTTTTTTTTTACGCCCCCTACTACCACGAGTGTGTGTCCATATCCTCTGTTGGCAACGAGGGCCTGCCCAGCAGGGGAAAACCAACGGTAGACGACTCTTTGCCCTGAAGAATGTAGTTTTATTAATAATACATTCCAAAACTACATGTCAACGAAGGGATGCTGTCTCTCAACAAAGCAAAAATATAGGCCATCCGAGGGTTTGTCAGCAGCCTCAGAATCTGATCTTTTTTCATTTCCCAAAGCCCAAGTCAGAGCCCATGAGCAACGCAACCAGTCAAAACTTTTCATGTTTCCGTGCCTTCTCCGTCATCATTCTGCTAACACAAGACAAGCTAACTTACGTTACTGAGGAAGTAAGTGTAAAAAGAACCCTGGTTCTGTTCTAGGCATTTCCGAACAGCTCAGAAGGAAACGGGGAAACTGACGGTAACACTGCTCCTTGCCAGACCTCAGCTAAACTCCAGTCCTTGAGGGAGAAGACCAGGAGAAAACATGGTCTGGGAACTTTCCAGAGTTGAAGATGATGCCAGAAATTTCCCAAGCGAAGCCACGCCCTTTCCTCCTCCCACCCCCAAGGCCTGTGTCCTGCCTTCACACAACACCATGCAAACTAAGCAAATCAGGAGCAACAGTGTAGGCAGCGAGGAAATCTCCGGACAAATAAAAGCACGAAGGGGGAAATGGGAACCACCGATGCATATTATAGGCCGCTCTTTGGACTCACCTGCCGTCACCCCCAGCACAGATTCAAACAGAAGCCTGCCACATTCTGGGCAGGTACTTCTCCCCAAGGGCAGCTCAGCCGGGAAGCTTGCTGGCAATGCCGCGGTCGGGCCATTCCCGAGTGCTCTCCAGAAGGCGAGAGTTCAGGCCCAGGGAAAACCGAGTGGCTCCACCCCCTGATAAAGCCCTAGAGCCAGGAGCAGGTGCAGCCTGCCAAAAGCAAACAAAAACCTCTCTCAAACAACAAATAGTTAACACCGGCAGCCTGTCAACACCAATTAGCAAGCCCTACCAGCAGAAGCCTATTAAGACAGTGCTCACATCCAGCTCAGTACTCGACAAGCAGAAACTGTCATCCCCAGAGCCATTCCCTAAGGAAGTGACCCTTCACTGGAACTCACAACAAACACAGCCTTTCGGCCCCCTATACTCTTAGGGGCCCAGCGGGGGTAGGATTAGGACTTTCCAGAATCCTAGGCGTTTTTGCTTCCCTGGACTTCCTCTATAATATTTAAAAATTTTTTTGATAGAACTTTAAATACTTTTAATACTTTCTTTGCTCAATGTTTTAGGCAGATTTTAATAGGTTTGTGTAGGCCTAGAAATGAAAACATTGCCTTTGGGATTTTTTCTTTTTAATTCTTAAAAGAAATTCAACGTGTTCCTGGACTCCTGAAAGTATCACGGGCCCTAGGCACTGTGCCCACTCTGTGCCTCGTGGAGAAGCAAGCCCTGATTCTGTAGAAACATGCAACTTTTAAAAAATACTGTTTCCCATGGCCCATACGTCCAACCAAACACAACTCTGGCCTCTTTTAAAAGTCCATTCTATTGATTAAATTACTGACATAATATGCCTAGAAGTTAGATATTTCAACTGTTACATAAGAGTTATTCTTTATACAGGTACACCAAGAAGCTTAGGGAAAAAAATCTAGTCATCACGCAATATAGATTTTCTTCAATATTTTATTTATATAGAAATACTTAAAAAATGAAGTAGCACCATTACTTAAGTTTTACCTTTATTATGTAGAACTTTAAATGTCAGAAAAATAAAACTCTTGATACAATTTCAAATCTTGTCTCAGCAAATATAATATTAGTATTTGACCATGAGGTTAAAGGCCCTTTATCATAAAATAAAATATACTTTGTTTTTTAAACTTTGCTCAGTAAAGTACATTTAAGCTCAAGTAACGTCACCTACATATACATAAACAAGTGGTAAACAAATGTATTAAAATAGAAATACTAAAACTATAGTGGTGCAACAGAATTTTTGTAACTTGCACTGAATTCTATTTATACAAATGTTAGAAAGCATCAACAGTCCCTTTTGACATGTTTATACATTTCCGTTTTTTGTAATAATATAGAATAAAATATGCTTTATATCACTGAATAGAAAATATGCTGGGTGAAGCAGATCTAGAAGATTTGTCTGAACCTATAAAATCTCCATCCCAACAGAATACTGTTCAAAACATTACACATTTTTATGGTTTTGTAATTCCGTCACAATTGTGTGATTATTAAAATAATACAGTGTTCTTTGCCATAAGGCCATACTAAAATAAAAAGATTTAACCCAGCTACAAAAAAGTTCACTGAACTTAAATTAAAATACTTGTAAACATCTTTGCAATATGAAATATAATTTTTCAAGTCAAAAAAGAATAAAATACTTCAATCTGTATTAATGCAATTTCTCTTTAAAACTTTTAAACGTTTTTAATATATAAGAGATATGTTACAGTTTCTTTAACTTTAATAAAGCTGCAGTATCCTGGTTTCACAGGAACTCCTGGCCCTTCCACAAACATTCAGGAAGGATCCACTGTGTTCTAGAACAAGCATCGTAGGAACCCAGCCACAAAGGGGAACAAACTAAAACAGTCCACACATCCCATAGCACTATATTATCATCTTCGTTATAATTATTGTTCATGTCTTCCCTACTTTTAAGAAAATGGAAAACTTGTGGGGCTTTCTCCTTTTGGAAGCTTCCTATTAAGTACAGTGTAAAAACTATCATTACTAGAAGGTCGCCGTTCCTATTATTTATAAAGCATGCATTTCAGGTGGTTCGGAGGTTTCCCAGGCTACAGTACTCTTGATGCAGTTATCCTGGCAAGTTCCTTTGTTTAAACATTAAACTTTCAAACTGAGCGGATACTACAGCTTTCCACAGCTCCTCTCGGATCTCAGAGTGAGGGCAGAGTGCGGATGAGGTTGGGCACCAAGGCGGCCAGCAGGCGCTGGGGAGCGAGCGAGGGAGGGGGGAAGGGCCCCCCTTCCCAGCGCGGTGCGCGCAGGCGCGCGCTGCCCTCAGGAAAAGATGCGGATGGCTTGCGTGACCGCGGTGTGGCAGACCGGGCACTCGGGCTCGTTCTTCTCACAGATGCGGTTGGCGCACTCCATGCAGAATAGGTTGTGACCACAGGGCACCAGCGCAGCGATCACTTCGCTCTCGAAGCACACGGAGCAGTCGCGGCTGCCCTTGCGCCGCAACCCGGAGGACGACGACGAGGAGCTGGAGGAGGAGCTGGACGACGAGGAGGAGCCGGACGTGTCGGAAGGCTGCAGGCCTGGCAGCTGAGCCCCTAGCCCGTTGGCATAGGCTGCGTAGGCCAGGCCCCCTCCGCCAGGGTCGCTGCGCACCCTGCGAGCCAGGTGGTGCTCGCCCGCGCCCGGGGCCATGTGCAAGGGTGGGGACAAGCGTGGGCAGCTGGTGCCCGGGTGCAGCCGGCGGTGCACCAGCAGCCCCAGGTTGGCGTTGGAGGGCGCGCTGGCACCGCCCCCCGGAAAGACCACGGAAGAGGACGAAGCTGATGAAGATGCGGAGGAAGAGCAGGAAGAGGACACAGGGGCTGCAGGTCCGCCTCCCGGCGACCGCTCGAACTGGGCCCAGAGAAGGGGCGCCCCAGGCGGGGGGGCAGGAGCCGGGTCGAAGGTGGGCTGCAGCTCCGGACAGCCGTCGGGGGAAGGCACGGAAGCCTCCCCGGTAGTGTAGGCGTATCCATTGCCGTTGTTGTTGTTTCCGTTGTGGGCAAAGCTGAGCGCAGGGCTGGGGGGGCTGTAGTCCGCCAAGCGCGGGGTGGCTGCCGCGCTGCCGCCGGTACCCCCGCCGAAGTAAGAGTCGGTGGAGGCGCTGCCAAGAGAGCTGGAGCTGTCGTTGCGGTAGCTGGAGAAGGGCTTCCGGCCTGGGGTGGGCGTGATGCTGGGAGTAGGCTTGCTCCACAGGCTGCCTGGGCCGGACCCGCCGGACCCATGAAGCAGATCGAAGCCCACATCCGTGCCGTTGGCGTGGAAGTCGTTCTCGTCTGTGAGCTCAATGATGCCGCCAGTGCGCAGGGCGATGTGTGCCTCGATCTCCTCTCGAGCACGGTCCACGTTCTCAGGCATGCCGGTCACCTCGAACACAGGCTCCTTGTCGCGACTGGGCGTCACGATGTACGTGTGCGTCTGCTGCTGGATGCGCTTGATCGTGGCGCCTTTGGGCCCCACCACGAGCCCCACCACACGGTAGGGCACACGCACCTGGATGGTGGTCTGCCCGGGCAGGTTGGGTGGGCCCGGCACCGCGCCGTTGAGCGCCGTGTTCTTATTCCGCGAGGCGCGGATCATGGAGAAGTGCTCGGCCGCGGAGATAATCTCCCTCCGAGCCATGGCCACATCCTCCTTCCTGCCCGTCACAACAAAGACAGGCTCCTCCCCACGAACCGGGGTCTTGATGTAAGTGTTGGTCTTCGCCCGCAGCGCTTTAATTTTACAACCTGGGAGCCAGGGTGCAGGGGAGGGAGTGGGAGAGAGAGACAGACACGCCCATTACCCCGGGAGAAGCGAGGACATTTGGGACAGCTCATGTCCAGGACAGCTGAACGGCAGGACACTCGAGGGGCGGAAAGGGGGCGGCTCCCACCCTGACCCCGGCCCGGGAGCGAAGCGGGTTCCACCCGCGAAGCGCTCGAGGAACAGCCCACCGGCTGCCCAGCCCTTCCCGGGTGACTGCAGTCGTCCGGAGCCAAACCCCAGAATCCCAGAAAAAGTCAGCTGGGGAGACGCCTCTAAAATCCAGCGGGACGCGCCGTCCGCCCTGAAGACGCGGCGAAGGGGTTCTGGGAAGGCAGTCGGAGCTGCGATCCCCCGGCGCTGGGGGACCGCTGGGAAGGGGGGCAGTCCCGGGACCCATTGTTCCTCCTCTGGGCTCCATTATGCTTGCAGAAATCCAGAATCCTCCTCCATCCGATGCTCACTCCTCCTCCTCCCCCCTCCCAATGGACCGATCAAAGGCCCCCTCCCCCAAGCATCTTCTCTTTAAATGATATTTCCCGGGGTAGGCTGGGTGGGGGGCGCCAGGGGAGAGGACAGTGGTTTCAGCAGGAGAAGTGCATCCCGCCGTGGCCGCAGCGTGGGTCTGGGAGGCAGCCTGCCTGCACTTTCTTTGTCTGGGGCGCCGGCCCTTCGCGCGGCTCTTCCTCCCTCCCCAAAGCTCCCCGGCTCCCAATCCCTTTCGCGCCCTCCCTGCGGGGCGGTGGCCGGAGACCCGCTCTGCTCCAGCTCCCCATCCTTGCTGGACCCACCTTGCCGCCCCACGATCTCGGCAACATGCTCCGAACTGGGCACCGGCACGCACTCGGTCATGTTCACGCTCTTCTTGCGCGGCTCACTGTCGTACAGAGAGGCGCCCTCGTCACTGTCCAGCCCCAGGAGAGAGAGCTGGTCCAAAGCGAGCTGCAGGGCTCTTTGGTCGTCCAGGGTCTCTCCTCCGCCTCCTCCACCACCACCGCCGCCGCCTCCAACCCCGCCGCCGCCTCCCCCTCCGCTGCCGTTTCGCTCCAGGTCTGCAAACAGCGAGCTGGGCATCGTTCCGCCGTGCGCGCCGCGCCCCCGCCGGCCCTCGGCACAGAAGCTGCGACCACAAAGGCAGCCGGGAAGCGAGCGGTCAGGGGCGGGGAGGCCGGCCGGCTGCAGAGGGTTCCGTGGCTTCTTTCTCGGCGCCGGAAGGAGTGGGTCGCTCCGTGCAGTCTGCGCCGGGCAGTGGCTGCGGGAGCCCCCGCCTGGGTCCCCACCCCAGGTCTGCTGGCGGGTGGGGCGGGGGCAGAACTCGAGTGGCAGCCCTGCGCGCCCCCCGAGTGCCCGGCTGGCTGGCCACAATGCCGAGAGAGAAGCGAGCAGGCGAGCGACAGCAGCGTTTCTTTAAGGAGCCCCTCCCCGGCTCCTCCACTCCCTCCCTCCCGCCCTCACTCAGCGCTTTTTCCTTCTCTGCTCCCCGCCTCTTGACTGAGCCTCTGCAGCCAGACGGCTCTGGAGGGGGACGAGGGAGGCGCAACGTCACCGGCGGGAGCTGACACTACAATGCTACTGACACTATCGCTGGGGGAGGCGATTGGCGCGCGCAGGGCCGGGGGCGGGCGGAGGCCGCGGGCTGAGCGAGCGGAGCTCGAGCGCCCCCAACCCCTGCTGGCCGCAGCCCGCCTGTCCTCCTGCCGGCCGCGCCCCGCCCCCGCTGCCGCTAACGCCTCTCTTTGTTGTCTAATGCGGGACCGGCAGCGTTGGGACACTTGCATGTACCTATCAGCTGGGGACAGCCACTGTCCCCAGGTCTCCTCTTTTTCCTGACCGAGAAAAGAAAACGCGTGCAACTCTGATGCTCGGCTCTCAGACACTGGTCCTTAGAAAGTCCCGTTAGTGTCCCCCAAATAGGGCCACCCCTAGAACCAAAGGTGCAACTGCGAGAACGGTCTATTGTGTGCCCAAAAGTGTGGTCCGAGCCCTCGAACATGGAACGCAGGACTCGAGGTCCTGGCGCACACGGGCAAAGTGTATCCGGGCGCTGGCTGCCCACCTGCGCGAGAGCGCATAAGACACAAAGGCATCCACTCGGCCGCATCACCACTCGCGCGCTACCGCGCGCGCGCCCGCAATTCCGTATTCTTGGGCAGCACTTCACGCAGCTGGCTCTGAAATTGTGGATCAGAAATCCAGAATCCGGCTGCAGCCAGGGCCTGACCCGGCCAGCCTCCTGCAACCTCTGGAAGGCACGATGCGGAGGTCCTGCACCAGCCCCGCGCACCGGCCCGGACCCCGCGTGCGCTGAGGCGCGCACCAGCGCCACCACCAAGGGAACGCCGGCCATAGCGCCAGCCAGAGACGCTGGGTGCGCGCCCGGTCTTCGGTCCCTCCCCGCCCCACGGTCGGTCGGGCATGCGCAATGGTCACGAGGAAGGGGGGGTCCTTTAAGACGGGCACGGCGGAGCGCACCAGCCCTGCCGGCGGCCCCGCCTCAACAGGAGGTGTGCGCTCGCCCGCACCACTCTTTGTGCACTTCTCGGGTGGGGGCGGCGGCTGAGAGAGGGTGCGATGGGACAAGCGGACGGGGACAGCTAGCTGCGCCCCCTCCCGGATGTCCCGGGGGCCGCTCCGAGAGACAAGAAAGGAGGCTTTGAGGGGCGGGCCGGGGTGAGGACGCTGCCTCCGGCATGCCGCTGGGCCCCCTCTCTGCTGGGTCCCCATCCGTGCCGGCCCGGCGATGCCCACTTGAGCCCGCGCGGGCTCTGCTCCTTTGTTCTGGCGCCACCGAGCTCGTTGCGCCCCCTGCGCCGGGTCTGGGGACGTTCCGCAGAGCGGCCAGGGCGCGGTTCGCCGAGATGGCTAACATCCGCGCAGCCAGACACCTACCGAAGACAATGAGGCCATGTGGCCGCTACAACGGACGGGCTTATTCGGGAAACCAATGGTGCTGCGGGGCCATCACAAGGCTCAAAGGCAGAGGCTCCCCAAGTGCGTCCTGCTGGACCACTGGAAGAGTGAGCAAGCGCCCCCAGGGGAAATCATACCTCCCGACCGGTAATTCCAAGCGACAATAGATGAGAGCGAGCTTTGTCATCAGTGGAGTTATGCGAACGCCTTTACTTTTGGGAACATGAAGGTGTTCCCTTCCTCACTTGCTCACCTGGAGCTGTCTTGGGGAAGAGGTGCTGATTATTTCCTTAGGGAAATGCAGCTCAGAAGCCACTTACAGTGGCAATTTCCTCGGGATGCTTCTGTCACCCTCCCGGAGCCTGGTTGTGTTTTTTCTTCAAAGGGAATGCTTGATGCGGGGAGGGTGGGGGGAGGATGCTAAGTCTTCCCAGAGAGCCAGAACCTAGATCTCTAGTAGAGAACCGTTGTATTTTTTGACCTGGTCTATGGACTCAAGTCCAACTAATCTGAGAATGAGGGAGTGCCCTTGAGGATTCCTGCGGAGTGGGAGGCGCCCTTACTGAGGGTCCGGGCTGCGGAAGGCCCCCGGGGAGGCCCAGCCTTCGGCCCCTCCCTCCCTCCCTCCCTCCCTCCGCTCTGCTCCTGCGGGGCCTGTAAGGACGGAGGCAGGCAGGAAAAGCTCTTCAAAGGCCTCAGCGTTTGCATCTTGCCAACCCAACAGGCTACTTTCTGGCTCCTGTTTCTAGGAATTTAATAGTCTCCCGATTGAGCCAACTGAGGTTTCTTTTTTCATATTACAGGATGGAGGTAAAGTTGTTCCATCGCAAATGAGGGAGACCCACGCCAGGGCTGCTTGTGCTGCCACACTGCCTCCCTCCTCCCTGCGGTGATAAGATTTCACACGGACTGAGCACAGGGAGTCACAGAGAGCTGCCGATCCTGAGGTGCCCATGACATTCACGTGGCCCAGGTCACCCTCCACAGGCCAGAATGCTTCTGGAAAAGCTATACAAACATCAGCAGGGTTTCCTGCAGGCGAAGGCCCTCCTGAGGGTCAGGAGGGTGAGGACTGTGGAAGAAGGAGCTAGGACTCTGACAGGTCTGGGTCCCATCCTCAGCGGGTGTGCCCTGCGATGGGAGTGCGCGCCTGCTTTGCCCACAGGCACTTGTCTTCTCTGCTTGTATCCAATACTGACTGTGTGGATGCTATTATAAAACTAACAATCTGGAAATTTTAATTCTCATTTCATGGCTTTTAAGAAGCCAAGGCATCATCTAACTTGCGAAGCCCAGTTCTGTTTTTAAATAGATAATACAGCCAACCCCACAGTTTCTGGTTAGACTTTCCCAGGCTCCTTTAAGACCCCAGGGCTTAACTACTTTTCCTGATACAGGGCGTGTTCCCCAAGGACGTCCCCTATGTGGCCATAGTTTGTTTTTTATTAACACGTGAGAGAGGCTTGCAGAGTGTGGTCTGGTCATTGAGAACTTCAGTTGCCATAAAATAAGAAAAGGTAAAGGCAAGCAGAAACGGCTAAGATTAATGAGACCACCTTGCACTCGTTTCCAGAGGCCTCAAGCTGTTTTGCACACATCTTGCTTACTTTTGCAAATTAAGGAGCTGGGAAAAGAAACAAATTCTCATGAAGAACAAGTCTGTACACTTCCAGTCAACTCCTTTAACGTCATGGAGCACCTAATACTTCATCCCAAGTACAGAGGAAAGTACTGACGATGAGGAAATCAACAAGGTGGGGGTCCTTGACCTTGAACCTTGGTCATGTCCTAACCCAGTTACACACCGGGGGCAAGTGCCTAGATAGTAGGGTCCTGGGAGGAGTTTCCGGAAGCAGACATGGTATCAGTAGGAACTCAGTGTTCACTAAGTTTTTAAGGGCACGATACAGTATTGTTACTCACATGTTACACAGCAGAAATGTAGAACGGTACTCATTTTATGTAAGTGAAACTTTATACCAACTGAGCAACAAGTTCCCATTTTCTCCCCCACCCCCAGTCCCTAGGAACCACCGTTCTATTCCCTGCTCCTGTGAGTTGGACTATTTTAGATTTCTTGTAGGAGTGGAATCATGCAGTATTTGTTCTACTGCGATTTCACTCAGCATAATGTCCTCTAGGGTCATCCATGTTGTCAAAAATGGCAGGATTTCCCTTTTAAGGCTGAGTAATACTCCATTTTGTATATATAACACATTTTCCTTATCCACTCATCTGCCTGTGGACACGTAGGGCTGTCTCCGTATCTTGGCGATTGTACATAACGCCGCAGTGAACATGGGAGTGCAGGTATCCCTTCATGAATGAGATTTCAGGTTTGGGATTGCTGGATCATACCATAGTTCTTTTTTTTTTTTTTTTTTTAATTTTTTGAGGAAACTCCATACTGTTTTCCATAGCGGCTGCACCTTTTCATGTTTCCACTAACGGAGTACAAACAAGGGTTCCAATTTCTCCACATACTTGGCCAACACTTTGGTTTGGTTTTGTAACAGTCACTCCAATGGGACGGGAGTCTTCATTGTGGTTTTGGTTTGCATTTACCTAATGGTCAGTGACGTCGAGCATCTTTTCATATGTCTCTTGTGCATCTGTATGTCTTCTTTGGAGAAATGTCTGGTCGATGCATTTGCCCATTTTTAAATGCTGGTCTTGGCAATGAAATCATGGGTGTGACACCAAAACACACTCACCAAAAGCACAAATAAACGAGTGGGACTACATGAAACTAAAGGCTTCTGCACAGCAGAGCAAACAGTTAAGAGAATGAAAGGCAACCTACGGAGTGGAAGAAAGTATTCAAAAACCATGTATAAGAAATTCACATCCAAGACATACAAGGAAGTCCTACAACTCGATAGCAAAAACAACAACACAATAACCTGACTGAAGAAGGTCAAAGGACTTGAATAAAACCCTTCTCCCTCATAATCATTATACAAGTTGAATTTAGAATTATACACACACACACATACACACAATATGTCTCTAGCATTTGGTCACATACCATGTATCTAAATATTTCTGAGCTACAAATCAAGTGACCAACAGTTGAACAAATTATGTCCTAACCTCCTACCTAGACAAGTGGTCTTTCATAATGACCTGGAAGGTCAAGGTTAGAATGTGGAACTCTCAGCCTCCTTGGGGCTCTGCCCTGGATCCTGGTCATCGGGGAGAGGTGGCCTGGGCCACGACCCATGACTCGCACCCTTGTTCTTCCCCCACACCATCTCCAGGCTCCATCCCACACCCAAGGGTGTCTCAAGCACATGTTTGTAGACCCAGCTCTACCCACACCTTGTCCCCTGTAAACAGTCACGGCCTTGGATACACCTTGCACCACGATGCACACGTTTTTGGTGGACAACCTGGAGGGACTCTCAGGGGAGAGGCCCTCACAGACGCGCTGAGGCACTGGGGCCTCCTGGGTAGGGAAGTCCAGCTGTGACTTCATCCTCTGGAGAGGAGCACAGCCAGAGGACAGCAAGAGGAGGGCGCTCTAAATCATGGGGCCCAGGGCAGGGCCTCTCTTATTTGACACACAGAATCACTTAAAAAGTACAAAATGACTATTCAAGCTATAAAACAGCAATCATGATAAGCACTATTATTAGCTCCGCTTTATAAATGGGAAAAGATTATGAGTAAACCAATACACCATTGGACAGGAGGATTATAAAGAGTTCTTGTAACGTTTCTCCCTGGCGACTTCCTCCCTTTTTTCTTCCTCCCGCTCCTCCCTCCCCCCGCCCCCTCCCCGGCTACACAGATACCGGGAGGGCACCCAGTGTGCCAGGCAGTGCCGGGCCTGGGGTTCAAGGCAAATGCTGCTGGGAGTTTACAGTCTAATGAGGAGACTGGCATCGATCACACACAGATCAGCCTATAATTACAAACGGGGACAAGTGCACTGACTGATAAGCATGTGTTGATCTGTTGGTTGCCTTTGATTTACGGTTTCCTGCTGAGACAGGGAGGAATGCAAATCTGTTTTTCCTTAGAGCCAGGGGCCTTACATATTTTCACAAACCTCCGAAATGGATGCATACCATACAGCTAACCAGAGCTGGGGGTGCTTCCTGCAATGCTTTAAGCTAATTGCATTAAATCAACTCGGCTATGCAAGTAAAACTTGACCAAATGTGTCAGAGGCACAAGTTCCTGCAGTGCTACAAAGCCAACTGCCCAAGGACAGAAGGTGGGGGTTTCACTCCAGTCCCTGATCCCAAATCCTCACGGAAATGCAGCAGGCGGGTGGGAGGGGGCCTCCGAGTGCTCGTAAGAGACCCGCCTCCCTTCCTAACATCCCTGCTTACAGCCCAGAGGAGGCGCAATGGCACGGATAACGCCTGGCATCTCATTACCTTTCTTCCAATCACCCTGCTTGAGAAGCTCTCTAGGAAAGGGATGCTCCAGGTGTCGGGGCAGGCAGCAGCCACTTCCGAACTGCAGGCGACAAGAACTCAGCGGGAGGCAGGGTGTCAGCCCCAGCTCTGAACAACCGCAGCCTGTGTGATGAAACTTTTATACAAGCGTGAACTCAGGCAGAGAAGGCCTGGAAGCTTCGTACCGAGGGGGGGAATCCTAGCAGGAAACTCTGCCTGTGCCATTCACACCGGCAACCTGGGTTTCCGGTCGCCGGCTGATCGTATGTCCTTTCCCTAACAGTTTTCATGGTTTCCCATAAGGAGTAAATAAATCCCCACGAAATTTACCTCGGGAAAGGAACAATTACATACTCTCCACCACATACTTATGGGCTGATCAGGCAAAAACACTCCCCAAGAGGCAAAAGCAACTTATCTTCCCCTTTTTTCCGACCCCTGCCCTGGACTGAGCATCCCGGCTTTTAAAATCTTTCTTTATTGTCTGCTGAGGAAAACCTTAGTTTAGAACTTGCGTTTTAGTACACGTGCACAGGTTTTCCAACATTTTCCCTCTTCAGGTCTGGAGGGTGCCCGAGGGAAGTGTACCACCCTGAGGTGGGTTTCGAGACCCTCCCCAGAGTGTCCCCTGCCGCCAGGCACTGTGGGAGGCTGCACTAGGGACCAGCCTGCCGGGCTGCAGTGAGTGAACTGCCCAGCCCCTCTGCGGTGTCCCACCTGCCCCACCCTCTCCACCCTGCCCCCGCGACAGGGGTTTCCTATAAGTCATCTACAAACTGCCAAGTATGGGTTGTTTGCGTTGTTGCCGGTTTTGGTTTTTTTGTTTGTTGGTTTTTTTGTTTTTGCAGGACTTGGGAAAACATCAAACAGAAAAGGATGAGAACATCCTGTCTGCAGGGCACCTTCTATCCTGTGAACCTGCAGTTTTTTATAAACCTCTTAAATGCCCTCAAGCAGGGAGCACTAAGGAGGTAACCAGCTTGCTCAAGGCTAAAGCAGAGAAAAACCAGCCTCCTCATGAAGTTTCTGGAGCTCCAGGACGTCACCCCGACCCCATGGCTACTCCTATCGCCGCTACTGTTACTACTAATTCTCCCCGCCTCACCCTCGTTATGTCGTTGGGTCTATTACCCCCACGCACTCTGTAGGCTGTGGGCTCTGCTGCCACACTAGGTGTGCCTGGCCTCCCATGGAGCCTCCGTGGGCCCCTCCGTGACATGAGGTGGTGGCCGGGTGGCCTCAGAGAGCTGCTGTCTTGAACGAGCAGATACCGCTACAGCACTTTCCCCAGCGCCGGGGCGCACAGCGAGGGCACCACAGATGCCAGCTCTCCCCAACTCCTCCTGTTAAAATCACGTTCCTTCTGTTCCTTCTTTGGGCTCCGTCCACATGCCTCTCGTCCACACTGACACCACCCAGGTGGAGTCCAGGATTCAAACTGATCCCCTCCCCCTGCACCACGGAGCCAGGAGTCAGAGTGCCTGGTGGGCACCCCCTTCCTTCGGCCTGAGGCTGATGTTTTTGGTGATCTATCCCCGCCTCCCTCGCAAGGCCACAGTGTGGGAGGGGAACTGCTACCCTACTTTTTCCAAACTGTTACTTAGTACACTGCTTAATCGCTGTGCCTCAGTCTCCCCCTCTGGAAAACGGGGGCATTAACTGCACTATGCTCACAGAGTCGGCATAAGGACTAAATAAAACGCTACACGTGCACACGTGGCGGTATCTGGCACCCAGGGAGCAACCTCACAGAGCGGGTGCTCAGGCCGTGTCTGTGGGTGACTGCAGTGGCAGCGGACGCCTTATCACGTGGAGTTGGGGGGGCAGGGACGAGGAGGCCTAGGCTGGAGGGCACACAGTGTGGCAGTGGTGAATGCCGTCAGCAGATGGGAGGGCCACTGATAGCCGTGACTGTCCCCACTCACAGGGGGCGAGTCGCAGTCACACAGATGCCTCTGTCCACACAGCCCTGCGACCCAGAGGCGGGGCTTCCCAACTGCAGGCCCCACTGTTCCCCGGAGCCACATCTGCGCCAGGGTTCTCACCCCATATGCGCCTCTGCCCCAGCACGTGCCGCGGCTTCTCAGGGCACAGGCGTCACTGTCCTCCCAAGCGTCACATCTGCAAGGAAACCCAACTGCCTCTCACAGACCAGGGCCAGCTGAACTTTAAGCAGATTCAGGATGCATAAGCAGGGAGAGAAAACCAGCCATTACAAGTCCATCTGAAGGCACTCTCTCATGCAGCCAACGGGCGGTCGCCAGCCTCCCCAGCCCGTTGTGCAAAGAAAAAGCATTCACGAGGCCTTCTTCCCTGGGGTGTTTGTTTCTTCCAAGGGCAGCTTTTTGCTTGGGCATAATTCTAAACTTACGGAAAAGTTGCAAAAACAAGAACAGTACACAGAACACATATATTCTTTGCCTATTGTTACCACTTATCATAACTGCTTTACCATTCCCTTTCCGGATATAGATGGAGGTGTATCTGCCCCCTCCCCTGTCCACCCGCGCCACCCCCCCCCCACACGTTTTTGAAACATTTGAGAGTCAGTGTGTACATCATGGTCCTTTTCCCCTAAATCCTTCATCGCTATTTCCTAAGAATAGTGCTATTCTCTTGCAAACCCAAACTACGGTTACCAACGTCGCTAAATTCAACATTGAAACAATACTTTTATTAAACCTACTGTCAGTGAGGGTCAGAATAGAAAAGATGGAAATCTCAGAGTCATCATTGTCTTAAAATCCTCAGCCTTTGGAGTACATTTTAAAACACACACAACTGACCGTGCTGGAAGCAGAGCACCCTGGTTCGCCCGATACCCCTTTCCGTTCCTAGGCCCACAGTCTGCTGAGAAGGCTGCCGTGGTGGGTGCTCTCTGAAGGGAGCCCCAGCAGCCGGAAACGACTTACGTGGAGTGGGGCCCGTCAATGTCCGTGTCGGTAGATTCAGTCACTCTCACAGCAAGTAGCCACAGAGCACGTCCCCTAGGCTTGGCACTGCAGATGCAGGGAGGAAAGACGGTCGCGGCCCTCAATTTGCTCATGTGGTGGCTGAGAGCCCTAACTGAGAGGAAGGAAGAGCGTGACTGAACTGACTTGTTGCGAGGCTTGGGCAGGTCACAATGCTTCGAGCCTCAGCCTCTTGAGCTGGGATGTGGGCGGAAGAGTTAAGAGCTACCTTGTAGGGTTGCTGCAGTTATCCAGTGAGAATGTCCGTCCAGGGCTAGCAAAGTGCCTGGTACACGGAACTTCTCATTAAGTGCCAACTTGTGTGATGGGTGGGGACAGGCATACACAACACACACTTCGAACACAATCAACCAATTGTTATAATGGCAGCCTCAAGTGCCAACATGTCCTCGGAGGGAGCATCTGAACCGAGGCTGGAAAGGTAACATACGAGCTGACTGCAGGGGGTCCAGGGGCTGCTGAGGAAAGAGAAGGGGTGGGGCGGCGTCCACGCAGAGGAATCTGCATGTAGAAAGTGTGGATGACCCAGAGATGGCCCATTCCTTCACTGTGGCTGACCTCACAGCCAGGGTGGGAGGCTGGTAGGTGATGAGGCTGCAAAAAGATTAGGGACACTATGGCATGAGGGATTGGCAGGTAAACCTCCTAAGAACAGTTACACCGACACAATCAGCCATGCTATCTTTTGGCATCTGTGCGTCGCCGGGCACAGGCTGCCAGGTAAGGTAGGAACGGAGCCAGCTCGGCTGCTGTGGGCAGGTCGGCCGGACCCTCCCTTTTATTGGCTCAACATATCCGGATGTGTTTCACGAAAAATACTGTTATTTTCTGATTGTAAAATGAATAATGCTCACTATAGGTGCTTTTGGAAATATATATTTTAAAAAGTCTGTTTCGCCACTTTTAGTTAAGAAGCTCTCACTCAGTAATAGCTTTGTTATCTGGCATGTCGAGTGAATTAAAGGCTGGTTAGCGGGGCATTAAGTCACTGGCCACCCCGCAGTCTCCCCTTCCACCTTCCCTCCTACAGTCTGTCAGTGCCGAGGGAAGCCCACCTCCCTGCCTAGTTCTGACACACTTCTCATCCCATTGTTTTCTTTTTTTCTGGGGGGGGGGGGAAGAGTCCCATGGTGGGACATAACTG
Source organism: Mormoops blainvillei (assembly GCA_004026545.1). Classification (NCBI taxonomy): domain Eukaryota; kingdom Metazoa; phylum Chordata; class Mammalia; order Chiroptera; family Mormoopidae; genus Mormoops; species Mormoops blainvillei. The sequence continues at coordinate 129,313 of PVJD01003814.1, read as the reverse complement.
GCTAGCTTCCCCAAAGATGGTTCGTTTTGCTGAATGTAAAAACTCGAGCTTTTAAATAATACCCATTAGTGGTGCTTCTTCACTGGAAGCTGGCAGTAGAGCCCCTGGGGGCTTTTCCACTCACACAGCCATCCCTCCCCTCTTCTACCTGCTTCTGGAAGGTCTGGTGGGGGCTGGGCTGCTGCTCTGGGCTACAGCCACCCAGGAGGTAACTGGAGGGTAGCCCTGGTGAAGAACCTCCCCGTCAGAGGGTATCTGTGTATCCACTTCCCAGTCAGTGGAGAGGGACCCCAGAGGGAACTAGTTACTCCAAAGCCCAAAGCTAGAGTCCCCTCATTAGAGCTCCACTCACCCCATTGCTGCTTTAAATAGCACAGTCCCCTGGGGCTTTTAAAACACAGCTCGCTTTCAAAAAATAAGTGCTGGTGCCTTCTCTCCCGCATTAGCTGAGCGGAGTGGAGCCCGGCTCCATAACCTGGCTTGCTTGGCTCTGACGGCAATTAGTGAAAACATCACAGAGCAGAAGTGCGATTCATCCAGGTTACTTGTCCTGTTAACTCTGCCTTTTTAAAAAAGAAAACTGCTTTTGCTTTTCTGACTTTAATGATGTTATCGTATACAAATGCTAATGAAAGGCTGTGTTCCACCTCACAATGGGAGTTTGCGAGTGTATCAGAGGGAGAGTGCAGATGCCCCCAAAGGTCTGGAACTCAAGTTCAGCCTATAATCATAAGCGGTACATAAAATTCTGGGGGAACGTAGCTGTAGCTTATGTATCAGAGAGGCACAGCTGCCAGGGACGAGGTCTGGGTGTCCCCCTCTCTCCACAGCCCACCTTCTGGCAAGAGCAAGTAACGAGCTACAGCCCCCCCCGTGAGCTCTGCCTGGCGTGACAGCTTCCTAGCCTACCGCCCTGCCCCAAAGCTGCCCTGCGCCCAGCCACGCAGACCTTCGGCCCTTCCTCGCTCCTTCTGGGCTTCTTGTCTCAGAGCTCGGACGCAGCCACGCCTTGCTGTTACACATGCATGTCGCTGCGCCTCTTCTCCTGGCGTTTGTGAAAAATTAAAACTCAAAACGTTCTTGAGGAACACTGGACAGAATTCTCAACAGCGGTTAGAAGAAAAAAAAATTCCTTTTCTCTGCCTTTGTGTTTTTGTTATGTTTGGTGCTCTCTGTGGTTTCTTCACGGCAATGTATTCAAGAAAGCATCTTTGGGCATCGACTCGGGTACGATGTCGTGCCCTCTGAAAATGGTGGCATCGCCGTCTCTCTCTCTAATATCACACTCCTCTTATTCACGTACCACATCCAATTACATTGCTAGTCTTCGCACTGCTTCAAACACTTATGCAGTTCTAACAAGTTTAGATGTCGAGTTTCTAAAGGAACATTAGATCAGCAATAACAAACTAGAAATGATTAGAAAGGTCCTAAAAAGAGCGCTAGTAAACAGGAAGTCAGTGAGAAATCTGGGCCACTGCGTGGGAGGACAAATAGCAGTGCACACCTCGAGCCTGGAGGGCTTACTGTAAGGCCATACTGTGCGCTCATCCAATCTTTTAAGAAGCCCCTCCTCTATGCCAGGCTCTTTCACTGCTAGTTACAGAGACCCCAAATAAGAGCAGTTTAAACAAGGTCTAGGGGGCACTTTTCTCTCACGTGACAGGAAACCCAGAGGCAGGGAACCCAAGAACAGAACGGGGAGTTCTTGGTTTCATGGCTACCCTTCCCTCTTTCTGCTTCACAGTCCTTAGCACAATCAAAATCACCCCCCCGTCACAAGATGGCTGCTGAAATTCCAGCCATCACATTTAATTCCAGTTGGAAATGACAAAAACATCATACGTTTCCATCTGAATCAACCTCTTTCAAGCAGTTTTCATGGAAGCTTCACCCAGTTTTGCTTATACCTTGTCAACCATCTCTACCTGCGAGAAAAATGGAAAATGGACGTTGTCACTACAGCTCCCCGTAATACAGACGCTCGGTTAGTACGGAAGAAAAGAAAATGAGGTATTGGAAGGACAGCTACCACCGCTGGGCTCCATGGCTGAGGCACCGATTATGACACAGCTCTGTATTCAAGGAACTCAGGGTTCATGCAGAATAATTTCCTTCCAAACGGCTTAAAATAATAATTACGTCGTGAGACATAAACTTTCATCTCAATGAAGAGACTCCATAATTTAGGGCAGTGCTTTCCCAGAAGATTCTAGACTACAGAGCCTTTTGCTGAGCTTGTTTTAATTCCATGCGAATTACATTTCTGCCTATGGAAGCTGCTTGGGCCCTGCTCCCAACCACCAGCATTTATATTCCTCGTAACTCCGTGGTAGGAAACGGGAGAAATTTTTTGCTAATAGCAACATCCACAGAATTTTTATCAGCAGATTTCCCTGAAAGACAAAATGACAAGAAGCTACCTCTGATAGTTCTCTGCCCCCGGGAGTGGGATGGACTTCAAGGTTCCTTCAATTTCTACCTTGGTCGGCGGTGGGGATTCCCTCAAAGCTAGGAACAGAAGAAGCCAGCTTAGACTCCTTCCTGAGCCGGAAGCGTGCAGGCTGAGCACTCCGCGGCCAGCACACTTCACCTCCACCATCCACCTACCTCACCTGCCCTCCGCCTGCTCAGGGGTAACCCACAGGCTCAGTGGCAGGTGGAGTGTCCTGATGGTGGTGGCCCTGAGAGGGTGGAGCACCACAGATGGCCCTGGGGAGCACACCGGGGAAGCGGGGCTGCGGGCACAGGAGGAGCATGAGTAAGGTCCAATCAGATGCTCAAACAACCTTGAGAATGAGTCACATATCGATGCAGGTGTGTCCAACCTGGTTGTCATCCGTTTGCCATTTACTGGCAGTATTCCTTCTGCTGGGCGTTATACCAGGCGCTGGACATGCCAAGTCCCTGCCCTTTGGAGTGGGGAGGTAGAAAGTACAGGAGGGCACTGTGGGAGCTCAAGGAGTAGTCCCCCCAGAGGGCGGATGGGCACAGAGAGGGAAGAGGCTTGCCCAGCCTGAGTTCTGAAGGATGGATCAGGCAAACAGGGACGGGCGTCAGGCTGCCGAGGGGCTCTCTGAGCCCGGCCTGAGCTGCCCGCCCACAGGGGAGGGGGTCCAAGTAGGCAGGGCAGGGCTGGCCTGGCCACAAAGGCAGTGGGGCCATGGTTACGGGGGACCCTGTAAGGAGGGGGACACTTGAACTCCAATGAACTCTAAGCAAGGAAGGGCCAAGGTCTGTGTGGCTGGGTGCAGTGCAGCTTTGGAGCAGGGCCACAGGCTAGGAAGCTGTCATTGTCACCTGGGCAGGGAGGGAGGGAGGGCCTGAATCCAGACATCGGGGCCCAGAAACAAAGGGGCAGTCACGCAGGCTGCTAAAGAGATGAACTTGAGAAACGGTGGTGAGTGATGGGTATTGGGAAGAAGTAAGGAAAGATGGAGGAAGACGGCCAGGATTGAGGACTGTGTGAGGCTTTGTCCCAGCCCCACGTCCTGTTCAGGGGACGAGTCTTACTACATTTTGATGCATTTCTCCAGAAAATCCTGACAGGTGAGTACTGGAATCACCTCCATTTGACTCGTCATGAATAGGTAGACAGTGACTTATTCAACTTGACCCAGCCAATTAGTGAAAAACGTGGAACCGGGGTCCAAGTCTGATTCCTGGGTCAGACCCGGAGAGGGATTCACCCGGTGGCTAGTGCGTGGGCTCCGCAGTTAGGCAGTCGGAGGCCTGAGCCCCAACCCTACTACTTACTAGCCTCCCTGGGCCTCTGCTTCATCACTTGTGGGCAAAGGACAGTTCCACCTGCTCCCAGAGATGCTGAGACTTGAGTGAGCTCACGTGCACCTATACTGTGCTTCACACTGTGCCTGCACCCGGAGCCATACATACTGTTGTTATTCGTTAATCCAAGGGTCCGACGTGAGGCCCGGGAGTCAGAGGGAGCCCGTCCGTGGCACTGGAAGGTGGGTTTCCACGGGGCTCTTTGCTTACCCTTAGGATCAAAAGACTGAGCTCATCCTCCCTCCAGAGCCAAATGAAAACCAGGGTCTGGCCCACGACTGGGGTTTAGGGGAGAACTGAAAACCCACCCTGCTGGTGCGCCTGCCTCCCACCTGCGCAGCTTCTGTCGCCTCTGGCAGACGGAAGCCAGGCTCCTCGTGGGCCCGCCGGGCTCAGCACTGAGCCCACACTTCGAGCCCTGCTCTTCCTCCTCCCGCTCTGCTCAGGCCTCCCCGCAGCGAAAGGCAGACTCTGTGGAGCTGAGCCCAGGAGTCGGGCGGCCCTGGCGCGATCACAGCCCCGGCCTCGGGCAGGGCCATGGGCAGGGCAGGCAGCGAGGGCTGGGGGAGGCATGTCTGTGGCCTCTGCGCTCTGCAGGGCCGGGGCCGGGCCAGCAGAAGACCTGACTCAGCCCAGGTCTGAGTCTCTCGTCCTCAACCGAGTCCCCAGTCACGTGTCTGTGGTCAGGCCCACAGGGCCCAGTGACGCCAGCATTTCACCCTGAGCGACACAGGCAACAACCCCCATTTCGTTCCCAGTGGGGCCTCCGAGGACGCCTTAAAATCTTGTCCGTGTGGCTGCGATGGACCAGACATCTTTTCATTCTAAAGTTCAAATGCAGCCTTTTCGAGAGAAAAAATAGTCAGCCACAATTCAAAGTAAACTGTTGTTACAAAAAGGGAAAAAATAGTACTTAAAAAAAACACCATAGCCCAAACTAGAAGATTTAAATATGAAACCATTATATAAATATGCATATCCTGTCATAAAAATAGAGTGGTTTAAGTTTATGTATTTTTTCCCCTTTATTTGTTGAATGTCATTGAAAAGCCACCAAAAGCCACGCTGTGCTAAGGGGGGAGGACTCACTCCACACGAGGCGCACCTCTCCGCTGATTATGGCAGACAACTGTCAGCACGAAGAACGGATCTCAGAGCAGCTTACAGGGCGTGGAGAGTTGTCGCAAGGGTCAGCCAGTGACCCATTTCCGTGATCTAGGAGGAGGGGTAGGGGAGCCTGAAAGAGATGGTGCCCAAGGACCACTGGGAGGGCTCCAATCAAGAGAGGGAGCGCGAAAGACCCAGAGGACTGTGTCCCCCTCACAGAAGTGCTGTCCTGCACTTGCCCCAAGGGGAGGCCTTGAGGGTGGGGGAACCACGCTGTGTGGGGCAGGCCGGAGGGTGCAGTCCTGTTCCTTCTCTGTGCCGCTCCAACTAGTTCCATGACACCCCTGAAGTCTCCAAAATGAGGATGACGATGTCACTCAAAGGCATGCCGTGTGACTAAATGAGAACGTGCTTGCACAGCTGGCAAGAAACCTGGGTAAGTCACTGGGTCGCCCGGGGAAAGGCTGGACACACTCGGCCCTCGGCAGCAATTTGCTTGTCTTTCTGGAAACAAAGAATTGAGAACGGGACTAAGAACAGCCAAGGGCAGGAATGCACAGAATAGACGAGGGCACCGTGTGGCGGGTAGGCACATGTGTGCTGCACCTAGTAGGTTGTCAGCACTCCGGGGTTCCTGGCCCGGGACAGTTCTCCTAGGAGAATGCGGCGAAGTGCTGCTCCCTCCCTCTGAGTTTGCTCTGCTTCTGACAATCATCTCGCATGGATAACGAGCACACCATTCACTCGTTAGCACCCCTGGAAAACATCTGTTTTTCTTCTTTCTGGTTGATATTTGGAAACAGAACTCCCCGAACAGCAAATCTGCATGGGCGTGTTGGTGGGGTGAGAAGTGGAAGAGCCGGGAAGCAGCCGAGAGCAAGTCTGTTTAAAATCTCCCTGCCACCCACATCTCATGGCCTGGGCCGGGACAACGGGCAAAGGTCAGGCTTTCAGCGAGCGGTGGCCGACTGTTACTCTGTTAGGAGCCACGGAACGGTCAGGGTGGGAGATGGCAAGGAGGGATGTTGATAACCACATATTGTGAAAGTTCTTTGGTGGTACAGTGAACGATGGCAGAGGGTTCTGGGAAAGGAGGGGCCCTAGAGCATCCGAGGTGGGTTGAGGGGGTTGGTGACAGGGCAGAAGGAGGCTAGGCAGGACCCAGGGCAGCTGCAGACGGAGATGAGCCCTGCTGGGGAGGGGAAAATGGGTGAAGGCAGGGATTAGGGGAGAAGGTGAAGAGGGTGAGAAAGGGGAGTTTGTGCCACTGGGAGCCAAGCAGAAAACTCAGGCGTGGTCTTACCAGCTCCTGAAAGAGCCCACATCTGGGTCACAGGTCCTGCTGGTGGAAGCCCTTTCTTCTTTCAGGCAGAACCCGCCCCCGCCCCGCCCTCGCCCCGCCCCCGCCCCCGCCGCGGCTGCTTGGCTAGGGCCCCTGTTCTGGCAGGAGTGCACGCTGTCAGCAGCAGGGCAGACCCGCAAAAGACCACAAATCCCCAAAGCAGTCCTAAGAAAGAACAAAGCCGGAGGCATCACACTTCCTGGTTTCAGACTACATTATAAAGCTACAGTAATCAAAACAACACGGCGCTGGCATAAACAGAGATGCACCTATCAGTGGAACAGAATCAACAGCCCAGAAATAAACCCATGCACACGCGGCCAACTAATATTTGACGAGGAGCTAAGCGCACTCAATGAAGACAGGATAGTCTCTTCAACACATGGTACTGGAAAAACTAGATATCCACATGCAAAAACTGAAATTGGACCCCTTGTCTCTCCGACTGGGCTCCCTGGTACCAGGAGCACTGCAGCCCAGCAAAGCGCCTGGGGTGAGAGGTGGCCCCCGCCTGCCTCCCACCCCTCACCCAGGTGGCAGCAGCAGCACTGATGCAGTTGCCATAGAATTCTCTGGAGGCAAGCAAAGACATTTTTCAACCTTTGATTAAATGTTTTTTTCCCAAATGTCGGGGGAGATTACATGAAGATTTATGAAGTAAATTATGTTACCGTTTTTTGTTGTTGTTTTTTTTTTAAAAAAAACAACCCCTTCAAGCACTTACTTTTGTCCTTACGGGTACCAAAAAAAAGGCTGCAGTCACTTGAATTCAATTCTGCCCTTCTGGAAGGGAAAACAGAGACCCTTCTAGGATAACCACCCAGTTAGTAATCCCAGTTTATTTCAGAAGGTGACCCTGAGATTCAAGGAGTTGAAATAAGCTTCCATCGGCTACATAACTCGTTAAGAGACAAAGACTGAACCAGATCCCAGGTGTGCCTGACTACAGGGTCCACGGTCCTAGAGCTACCCAAGCCCATCGTGACACCAGAATCAACCTGAGGCTGCTGTCGCTGTCCGGTTTCAGCCAAAACATGAGGCAGGAAGAGGAAACAATGGCCCAGAGAAGGGATGCCCGAGGGTGTTCTCGCTTAGCCTCTAGTCGTCGTCTGACCTGCTTTCCAGGTGCTCCCTCCCTGCAGAAGCTACAGTCTGTCTGTGCCCCCTGGAAGCCAGGCTTCCTGCGCGCCTCTCCGACATGTCAGACCCCAGCTATGCAGTCGTAGGAAGGGCTTAAGTCTTCTCAGCCACACGATAGAAATTTAAAGAAAATAATGTGAGACCTTCACAGATAACTGCACATTTACCACCACAAATGGCAGCATCACAAAGACAAATATGTAACATTTCGGAACCTGGGAAAATGGCCCAGGAGTGACCCACGCTAAGAATGGGAGCAGTTTGGCTGATACATAGCCGCCCTGTGACCCCGCAGAGGAAGGAGCTCAGAGTTTCTAATTACCTAGCCACAATCCAGCATTTTGATGTAAAAGAGAGGAAATCGCTGAACTCTCTTCTAGTCACAGACACACCAAGGAGCCAGACGAAAGCCTTCTCTGCCCAGCCGCGGCGGAGCCCGCACTGGCCACCGGCCCCGGCCTCCCTGGCGGCGGCTCCTCAGATGAACCTCCAGAAGCCCACAGAGGCCCCGCCCCACCCTCTGCCCATTTTGCAGGGGGATCGGCAGTAATTTCTTCCTCAGAACTTCGTCAACCTCTTCGGTGTCTTCCTCACACAAATCTGACAGGGCTGGAGGAACTGTGGTCAGGGAGCTCAGGTAACAACCCATTTACTCAGTACCCAACCGAGTCACAGCTCACCCCCGCGGGGGACCTTTGACCGGGTCTCCCACGCCTCTTTTACTCTGGGCTGAGGCTCTGAGGCAACCTCTGGGCATCGCCTGTGACCCGGAGGCCAGCTGAGACCTCCTCCACTACTGGGCTGTAATAGCAGCAGAGCTGAGCTTCAGTTCTAAGGTTTTTTAGGATACGACGAATATACCGTCTCAAAAATTTGTCAGAAGTCAGCACAGCCAGTCTGGCCTGAAAGGATACTTACTTCCCAAGAACGGCATCTGCTTGGGGAACTCTTAGCTGTGCCTCGGTTTCCTTAGCCATCCCTGCCAGGTGCGCAAGGTGAAGAGGACGTCCCCACTGTCTGGGACAAACTTTATGGTACTTCCTGTCTCGTAGTATAGGAACAATGGCTACAGTTGACGACACTCACGGAAACGAGTGCCCTGCTCCCAGCCTGCGGGTTTTACCAGTCATTCATTTTATTTTCAGGCTGTGTGGGCAGCAGAAGGAAAGAGACTGGACGATGGGAGAAGGGAAATGAGAAGAAATGTCGGGAGGGGTCATGAGAGATCCTCTCATGCCGGTGGCGTGCTGGTGGCGGCTTGCCTCCCACTGCCACTGATGCCTGACACGTTGTCTTTTAAAAATATTACAAACACATACCTGTTTCTTTTTTTCAAGATTTCATTTATTTATTGTTAGAGTGAGGGGAAGGGAAAGAGAAAGAGAGGGAGAGAAACATCAATGTGTGGTTGCCTCCCATCCGTTCCGTACTGGGATCGTGGCCCGCAACCCGGGCCTGTACCCTGACTGGGAATCCAACCTGCGACCCTTTGGTTTGCAGGCTGGTGCTCAGTCCACTGAGCCACACCAGCCAGGGCTGACGTACTGTTAATTTGGCTTTTCTCCTAGCTCGACAACAAAATATCATAAAAAAATCAATGTATCAGAAAATATTAACATGCAGTTGTGCTATTTCCCCCCTGCCACAGCCTAACAGAGCAAGGTCCTTCTGCAGCCACACTTCCCCTCCCCTTCCATGGGACAGCCCAGGTCCCCACCGCAGTTCCTGAGCTTGTCTGACAAAACATGGTTATATCTTACAGAGGCTAAACACTCATGGGAGGGCAAAGCGATGTACTTAATTCATTTGGAAGAGGTAGGAAAACTGCTTATAGGGGGAGGGACTGAAAGAGGGGAAGGAGAATGAGGGAGCCCGAAGGCCAACAGGACTGGATTTGGGGCCAGCTCTTCCTTGGCGCCGAGGGGAAACAGACGCCTAGCTCAGGGTAGCCTCTGATGCGGGGACCGTGATGAGCAAAGGCAAAAGAGAATTGTGACTTGAGGTCCTCCTTTGAGTCTTGTGAAGACACTTAGAAACTTGATCCCTGCCCCTCATGGTGCTCATTTATTCTTCAAGACCCTCATCAGAAACCACGTGCAGATGTCTTTAAAATGACCTCTGGGTCTCTGAATTAGAAGCGATGATGCGTTCAAACCAATGTAATTTTTTTTTTAAGATTTTATTTCATTTTGAGACAGAGAGGGAGACAGAAAAAGGAGAGACGCACCCATGTGTGGTTGCCTCTCGTGTCCCCTCTACTGGGGACCTGGCCCACAAGCCGGGCATGCATCCTGACTGGGAACTGAACCAGCAACCCTTTGGTTCGCAGGCCGATGCTCAATCCACTGAGCCACACCAGTCGGGGCAAATCTATGTAATCCTTATAAATATGTAAAAAAAAACAAAAAAAAAAAAACCCAGCTAGAGCTGAAGAGATAAGTCGTTTTTCTATTCTAGCACTGCTGGCAACCTACTGAGCACCTACTGTGCGCTAGGAACTGTGCTAAGAGGGCGAGGCCGACACGGTTCTCACACTGAAGGGGCAACGAGGAGACTCCCACGCAGGGGCAATAACAGCAGCTGCTCTTCACGAACGGCTAATGGAACATCTGGGGGGCTTGAGTCAGTATGTTTTTATCTGTGGTCATGGGTATTGCTAAACCCAGGAGACTCAGGTCACAGAGTTTCTTCTGGAACGTAGAGAAGACACCCCTAGCAGTCATGGGCTTAGGACCCAGGGAGGGAGGAGGGTATTGTGTACAGGAGACTCTTCCAGACAGGAAGAGGAAATGGAGGTCCTGCTATTTCCTCTTGCTGGACCATGGAAGGAAGGGACGCCGAGTAGGAGAGACAATGGGTCAGACGTGTGTCACGGCCCCTCCTCCAGCCAAACCCCAGTGGAGGGGGTGGATGTTAGCACGGGTTTGAGGGAAACCCAGAGCGGTGGTGGGGTGCTTGTGCTCAGCCTCTGGGCTAGGACTCTGAGAAGAGACCTCCCTCCGGCGAGCCCTTCGCTTTGACATGAAGCAACCACACAGAATAGAAATGAGAGGTGGAGAGGGGGCCTGAGTTAAAGCGCCCAGCCTTCCTTGGCCCAGCGGGGACCACAGAGCCAGAGGATGAAAGCCATGGGATGAGCCCCAGGGGTCAGCGGGGCTAAGTGGTGAGGTGACACCACCATGAAGGCCACAGGGATCGGGTGGAAGGTGTGTCTGATCCTCAGAAGGCAACCTCGAAGAGCTGCAGCGGGGGCAGCTCCGCACGGGAGAACAGCTGGGTCCCACCCAAACCAAGAAAACAAACTCCAGGTTAATCTCCATGCCTGGAAGAAGTAGCGGGTGGAGCAGGGACCCGACCTCTTCCTTCCTCTCCTGGTCCAGCTTCTCCTCCACTCCCTCCACAGCAGCCAAACTGGCCTCCTCAGGCCCTTGGTGCTGCCACACTTCTAGCCACGGGGCCTTTGCACATCCCTTCTCTCCACCCCTCGGCTTCAGCTTCCCGGCTCCATCACCTTCTCTTCCATACTTTCTTTTATGACATTTGCCGTTTTATTTGGTTATAACTTTATGTTTATCTATTCAGTTCTTTGATTAACACCTGCATCCCTGAAAAGATTACAGCTCCATGGATGTAATGACTGTGACCATTTTCACTCGCGGTTGTGTGCCCAGTAAGCAACAGACACGAGCAAATTACAGACCCTCCCACGGTACTTGCTGAATAACTGGATAAGCAAACAGCTGAATGGAAGAATGACCTGTCACAGTTCCTCTGTGAAGTAACAACTTCCCCCTTTTCCAGAAGACAGACCTGAGGCGGGAAGTCAGCTGTGCCCAGCACAGGCGGTCATGATCGGCGGGGAGCCGGGACAGTAGGGCGTGCGGGCCCTGCCCTCATGGAAGAAGTGGGCCCTGCCCCACCTCCCACATGCTTTTCCTCCACCTCGGCATCAGAGGAGCATTTTCTTTTTCAGATGAGGAACCTGAGGACTTGCGGATCTTTTGGTTGTTTTTACTTTTCATTCTGAAAATTTTCAGTATACAAGAAAAGCAAGGAGAGCACTTTAGAGTAAATTACAGATTTCATGACAATTTACTGTCAAATAATTCCCCTTGCATCTCTAAAAAAAATGACACTCACTTAACCAAAACACTGTTATCACACCTTAACAAAATGAACGGTAATTTCTTATTATCATCTAATACTCGGGCATATTCAGATTTTTCCAAGGGTCTTCAAGATGTCTCCTACACTCCCGTTTCCTGGGTCCAACATACAATCCAAGTCCTCACACAGGGCAGTGTGTTTTGATTTCATCTTGAGTGTTTTAATTCAGACCATATGTTTACCCACGCGGAACACAGAGAGAGCCAGACATCTCCCATTTGCATTTCGGGAACCTCAGTCCTTTTTCAAAACTGCCTGGCACTGGATGGCATGCAAGTCCAGGAACGGACAGCCGCAGAGCCCAGATCTGCGCCGACGGGGCTCGGCAGACGTTCCAGAAGCCAGAGCGGCCACAAGAAGAGGCAATGCACAAGCCACACCATAGAGAAGAAGGCAGATGAGTGGTAAGAAAAGTGTTTTCTTTTTCCAAACATTGCCAAGCCTGCCTGGGAAATCTAGCCACCGCTCCTGATGGCACAGCCCTCACTCAGACAAGTCCCAGGGGCAATTCTGAGTGGGGTCAACCCTTGAAAAGCCATCCACTTGGGGGGGACAAAGCATTTTCTCTGTCTACAGCTCTAATGCAGCCAGCCTGAGAGGCTACAAACAGGTTCTGTCCCCGAAATGTTTGGGGTAGAGCTGGGGGGTCTACACAAGACTTGGTTGTGCCAGTAAGATATATATGTATTTTTAAATCTTGATGGGAATTTTGTGGTTCTCACATTGTCTTGGGGCAGGAGAGCCTTGGCTCACAGTCCCCCAAGTACGTAGCTCCCGAACTGTCCTTCAGGTGACTCGCTAGGGTTTCCTGAGGTACCACAGCCTTCCCTGCCCCACTTCGTGCCTCCACAGCAAGGGAAAGATGCTGGGAAGTTCCACCCTGAGTAGGGGTTCCCGGACCTTCCCCTGCAACAATGGGGTTTGGACAGACTGTTACATATAGGGCACCTCCCAGAGAAGCTGGAGAACTAGGCACATCCTAACTGGAAGCCGGAGCCCGATGCACAAGCCACGCTCACACCTCTGCCCTTCAGTGTAGCCTGGGCCCTGGGTGCCGCCTGGCACATCCCCTTGCACCCTCCATACGCACCCGGCCAGGGTGCCAGTCCCTGACAGGGAGCAGGGGAACTCGAACAGGGTGGGAAAGTCTCCTGCTCCCCCTCTCCTTCCTGCCCCATCCGGTCTGGAAAGTTCTTTGTTGGGGACCTGTCCTGAGGGCTATAGGATGTTCTAACAGCATCCTGGCTACTGCCCATGAGACACCAGTAGTGTCACCGGATGTTGCCAAATGTCCGCTGGGGGCCAAATCATGCCCAGATGAGAATTCCTGTTCTAGGTCTTAAATAAGGGACTTATTTAAAAAGCTGGAAGGATCTAGAACTGTATATACCACCTAAATGTTTCCTGGTGTCAAGACTACCTCAGACCAGGCATTCCAGGGCTGTCAGAAGCCCTATTCCCCTCCTGTCCCTCCATGCACACTGAGGAAGCGGTGCCGGAGCCTGGCTCATGGTGGAGAGGAGACAGCACTGTCGCTGAGAGAGGACTGATGGCTCTTCCCCCGGCAGTGCTGGCCCATGAGTCACTTCCAGCGGCCCACACCACATCCCCGCTCCTTCCACTCTTCCTCCCTCTCACACCGCACCCCGCGACCCAGGTCTGGGCCTCTGGCTCCATCTACCCGAGCCTGGCCTCATGCCCAACAGTTTCTCAGGCCACAGCTAGAATGGCCGTGGGTTGCAAGGTTTGACCAAACATTTCCCTGCGTGGTAGAAGATGACGGTCCCAGTTGTGACCCACAGGGAGGCGAGCCCGCGACCAGGCTGTGTCTCCCCTGGCCCACCCTGGATCCTAGCGTCCATGCCACCTGCCATCTTTCGTCACACCCGTGGTTTAGAATGCGGGGAGAGTAGATCTCAACTGACGACAGTCAGGGTCAGACCCCCAAGGTGCTCACAGGGACCTTCTTTGACAGAAGGAAATCACGGACGAGACATTCCAGGTCTGATTAATAATTTAATTTACAGAAGCCAGTACCGGTGTGGATACTGGCTGGTATCTGTAAGGAAGCCAGCAGGTTCCTGACGCAAACAGTGCCTTGGTTTCCTCAGGCCCTGGACGGGGCCCGCCTGGGAGTGACGGCACCATGGACGGAGGCAGTCCTCGAGAAGTGCTTAGAAATGCCGTCTGGTGCACAGTAGGAGCTCAGAAAATACTTATATAATTTTATAGGTTGGTTTTAAAAAATATTCCAATATATCTTGGATTTCTGTGTCACTAAGTAAAGATCTTACTCTAATCCAACTCTTTACTCGCTATTAAATACACCACAGTTTAATTAAGCAGTTCTTCGCTGATGGACACCGGCGTTTTCCCTTCGGGGGCTGTTACACAGCCTCATCTGCATCCCCTCTGTGCACACTTCGTGAATGTTTCGGGAGTCTATGACCAATTTACATTGTAACACATTGCCAAAGTGGGCAGGGCCCCTTCTCAAAGCTGCTCGTCTGTGTCCAAGTCAACGACAGAAAATGAATGTCCAATTGCCCTCAAGCTCACTGACATCATGGCTCAGTTATCAAGTCTCAAGCTTCTGCAGCCTGTGGACGGACTCAATGAAAACATCGCCACTGCTACCAGCATATCATAAACAACGGCAGTGAGGGGCTCCTTTGAGAGAACTGTGGGTTTAACAAAGAAAGAGACTGAGCTCTTTATAGAGGATTCTGAGAAAATTCTGGGAGGGAAACATAGTACAGGAGGAAGAGGGCAGCAAAAATGGGTTGAGTGAGCAGTAGAAGGAATAATAATTTGGTACAGTTAGTGAGGGCCATTTTGAATGCGTCCCAGGCTAGGCCTCGAGGACACCTGTCTGGTCTCCTGGAGATCAGGGTGCCAAGGAGATGGTTCACTCAAAACCCCATAAAACCCCAGGAATTAAGGGCCCACTGCTCTGAACCCAGGTGCAGGCAGTGACGCAGTGAGACCTGGGGGGAGAGGGAGCTGTGGTGCCCACAGGACAGCGCCCAGAGGAAGTGGGTCTGACCCCAAGCATCTGCCACAGCGGCCGGCAGAGCGGGAGCCGCGGCAGGCCCTGCATCAGCAGGACCATGGGCCCAGTGCCCTTCGGGCCGGGTGAGCTCCCGGGACATCAGTCAGTACGGCGCCTTGCATACCCCTTACAAAATATTAACCTTTTCTAGGGAAGGAAATTGGTCTCATAGACAGCAGGCCAGGGAGAGTGTCAGACGTGAGGGGACTTCTGCTTCTGCAGAGAAACATGTGACCAGTAAGCGCAGCCTTCTCTATATCAAAGTCCATTCCAAATGCTAAATCTTGTTTATGGTGAAAGATCGAAGAGGGGGTGGTGACAATTTAAAAACACTTCAAAGCTTCTGAAAAGAGTCAAGTGAATTCACCTCTAATTGACATTCCCAGGAATGAAGCTGTTTTAATAAAAGAAATGTCTTTGGAAAGGATAGCATATTAAAATGAAAAGTGTGTATTTTCAATGAGCTCATGCAAAACACCTAATGGAAAAATCTCCCAGCTCTAATATTTCTAGAAACTCTTAAAAAAAAAGAAAAAAGATAAACCTTTAAAGGTCATAAAGTCACTTCCTTTTTTTTTTTTTTAAATCAGGGCCAATAAAAAAGAAACATCTAAATCTGATGCTCAAACAACCGTTTGCAGTTCCATCCACCCCTCCTTCCTCAGAGGTACATTTAGAAGTGCCTCAGATCTTTGAGCTGGTACCCTCCCCTTTCTTGTTCCTCCATCTGTCAGCATTCTGACAAGAATGAACACTATACAGATGCTCTTTTTCAAATTAACTTGTTGCTTAGTTCTCCCTTTTGACTTTTAGGCCCCAACCCTAAACTGGTGTATACATGTGAAAACACTTAAGAATTTCTGTATCTACTGTCCGGGGTGGAAGAAAGGTAATTATCCAAATGATGCCTAGGTTTACTTAAAATTACACTCAAGATGCATAGTGTGCATTATCATGTGTAAATCACGAGGCTGTTAATAAAAAAATCACAATAAATGGAAAGTACAATTTTAAGTAAACATCAATAAAAATCTCTACAGCAGTGGTTCTCAAACCTGAGGGTGCGCCGGCAGCCCCCGGGGCGGCTGGAGACAGCTGGCTGGGCCCAGCCCGCCTTCGATTTGGTTCTGAGGCGAGGCCGAGAATCCGCCCTCCCCGCAGCTTCCAGGTGCTGCTGTGAGGTCCAATCCTCTGACACAGGTCTACCCTACCGAGGCCTCTCTCACCAGAGAGAAAGTGTGGCATCCCAGAAGCCCTGGAACGTGCCAGGGACCAGTGTTCTCGAGGTCATTCCTACCTATACCCATACACACTTAGTCCACACGCTTCCACCAGGGCTTACTGAACATCTGCTATGTGCAAGGCATGTATAAACCATTTTTACCCTCGAGCAGTTTCCAAAGTCAGTGGGGCAGGATCTGCACACAAACCACTACCACACTCACCAGAATACCCTGGGTGCCATCGGAGAGACAAACGAAGTCATGAGCCTCAGAGAAAGATACGCTCACTTTTCAGGCAAAGAGGGAGATGACATCCTAATAGCGATGGCACTGGGCACAGGCTTCGAGATGGAAAGGAAACTGGACAAGAGCTCGAGATGGCACTCCAAAATTGGCCCTCCTCGCCGTTCGGCACTGCTTTCAGGCACTAACTTAATTCTCTGCTGGTTGGAGCCAGGCGATACCAGGGTGGCACCAGCAGCCCCAGGGTCCTATCTTAACAGCTAGTGAACCAAAGCAAAGATGCTGCCTCTTTATCCTAAGCTCCCGGCAGCTGACCCTCATTGGAGCCTCCCAAGTCACACGTCCATTCCAACAAGGTGGGGACTTCAACACACTGTTTGTCCCGGCCTGTGTCAAACCTGCTCAAACCTCGTGGACCTAAGAGATGACATAGTTTCCCAAAAGAAAAGCAGGATGCTATTTCCAGAAGGCCTTCCCTATGGAAACCATGCAGATGGAAACTCAGTGCTGTCGGAACGAGCAGCCCCAAGCTGGGATCCAGCAGGCAACCAGCAGAGCGGGCGCCAATCTAACAGAACATCCCTGCCTACCTCTTGGGTCCTTCGCCAGTGGACGCGGTACGAGCTGGCTTCCGTCCGCAGAGTCTGGTCTAGGGCGGTGCCCTGTTCGTGTCCCCTCTGCCTACAGCGTCTCTTCCTCACAGCAGCAAGAGGCCTGCAGAGGGAACCGTTCAGCTCAGGGGCTGGGGCAGCCATTGCGGTAGTGGCTCCTCTGGCGCAGGCCTTGAAGGCCAGTGGCTCTGTGGCCTCCAAGTGTCTAGCTCAGCCGCCATGCCGACTTCCCCCACAGCCTTAGGCTCCACTGTCACCTTCCTAGAAGGCTCTGGGCCTTCCTTGTCCCTTGTGGCTTGTGCCCTGTGCTTACTGGCCAGAGGCAGAGCTACTGCTGCTCATCAAGTTCCTCCTGATGAGCCCAATTCCATGGGCACCAGCTGCGGCGCTGGCCCACAGGGGGCTCCCCTGGGACGCCCTTTCCGGGGCTACAGTACCCGCACTTGCTGCCTCTCCAGGATCAGCTTTCCCCAGGGCACTGCTGCCCTGTGTACAGGGGAAGGAACGGGCCACAGCGCCCGAGGAATCGGAGCAGTTGGAGGGTTGGCTGAGAGGAAGCCCGGGCTCTGCCAGTGAAGGCAACAGGACTGTGCAGAAGTGCCTGTCTGGCGCACGAGGCTGTGGGAAAAGACCTCTAAAATTGGGCTTTAAGGGCTGTTTTCTTTGGAGAAATCTGGGACGGCAGAGTTAGAGATGTTAAACCTTTGGCTGTGAACCTGAATCCGGCAAAATCATCTCAGCCAGATCCAAAGACCTGGCTGACGTGTGGGTAATCCTCCGCCTAAACGCTCCAGCTCTGGGAGGCCTAGGTGGGCCGGAGGGACCTGTGGGTGGCGTATCTTCACCCGGCCCTCTGAATGTCCTCAGAAACAGCAGGAGGCCCAGAGGAAGGGTCTTCGGGTTGGAAGAGACCCCATCTCCATTACTCAAGATGAGGTCTCTGGTCTACCAGCCCTGGGCCAGCACTGCCCCAGTCAGGAGGCCCTGGCCCCATCATCACAGCCCTCTAGGGAGCCCATATGCCTGCTCTGCCCCCACGCCCTTCTGCGCATCTTCTCCGGCAAGAGATGCCTTGCCTCCCTGAAGTCGGCTGTGTGCGGCTCTGTTCATGACCTGCAGGGCTGAGACACCACGGGGTGAGAGCGCATCCCTCCTCCGTCCTGTCACCGGAAGGTGCTCTCTGTGCCTCAGGCTCTGCACGGGCAGCAGCAGGGTCAGAGGAAAGCCTTGGTCCTCCCACCTTCGGTGCGTGTGTTTAGGCTGACATTCACAATCTTCTGTTTTTAGAATCAGATTAAAATTCTTGGCTTTTATTAACTTTATCAAAGTTTTTATAGCTTAGAAAGTTTAAAATGCTCCTTGTTTTAAAAAGAAAGGATTAGTTTAACGGCATCACAATGGAATGCTCCTCATTCCAGAACTGAGCCATCCATCACCTGGAAGGCCCTGGGCTTTATTTGGTGGCTGTGAGGTGACGGAAGGGATGGTTCCAATCTCGCTCCCTGTTATGATGGTCAAGTGCATAAGTTAACCTAACTTCTGAAATCAATTATTTTTCTAAAGTTACCGACCATAAACTGAGCCAGTATAGATAATGACTTTCCACCTTGGACAGTGGTAGCGTACCTAGATTTCAGACACAGAATGTAAGTATCATGAATATAAAGGTGCCCCAAGCTCTCCTGTCTGCCTCGGCAGTGAAGATTCAGCTGCTGCTGATGACCCTCCTGATCCTGCAGCCTCGCTGCGCGCGCTCAGAGCGGCGCCTACTGAGTGTGGCTGAGCGAGGAACAGGACGGCAGCTGAGACCCGAACTTTCCCAGGCTCTAGTGGGTTACCTGGTCCCTATTTCATGACTGAGGGTCAAATATGCATGTACATATTCTCTACATGTGCACATATACTCTACCTGTCTACCTACCTGTCTATCTCTACATACTACAGTCTTAATATATTCAGTCCTAACAGGAGATGGGCCTTGTCCCTTGGGTCTACGGAGACTCTGGCCCAGGCGGCGGGCGCCTCCCAGCCGCCTCCTGGCCCGCCTGCTCTCTGGTGCTGGCTGGGAAAGCAGGGCGCTGGTGCTGCCTCTGCCTGTTCCCCTGGGCAGCGCAGCTGCTTCTGGACGTCAACGCACACAACACTCCAGGAGTGAGGGTGGTGGTTTCATGGCTTCCTCCAGAGCCTTCCTCACCGCCCCTGAGGCCCTGCTGTCAGTGACCGCAGGACGCCACCCCCCCTGTGAGAACAGGAACCCTCCCGCCCCGCACTGGCACCGAGGGCGTCTTGGCTCACTTCCACAGAGTCCAACACACTGAGGTCAGGGTCAGGGCGCAGCACTGGGGTGTGGAGTGAAGGCAGTTTCAATGACTGGGGTCCCGTTACAAACGACACGACAGGGCAGATTACTCACATGGCGGATTAGCTACACCCTCGGCCTGCCTCTTCGCGGTCATTTTACTGCTCAGTACTGTCTCTCCTAAACGCGGAGAAGGAAGAGAGGCAGTCTGTCAACCTGACATGTCACCTCCCCCACACCAGCACCTCTGGCCCAACAGAACTGCAGGGAGGGCGCCAGCTCCTTCTGGGCTCTGCCTCTCGTCTCGGCTAAGCACAGCATTTGCTGATAAAGTGTAGAGTCTAAGAATACTTTTAACAGCACATCTGCCACTTTGAATGATGTTACTTACAAATGCTATAAATCGATGTGCTGGCTTTTCGTATGTGATCAAAGTTTTCAGATAAACCAACACATGGTAGAACTTCCCTAAATCAATCCAGATATTGGTACCTGTTAAACTTAAACAGACAGTGGGCTATCCAGCCATACTACCCCCAAAGTCCGGGTCAAGTAAATCTAATCCAGGGCTAGAAAGATTACAGGTAAGATGTCTACAACTAGTATTAAGAATCACCTAGTTTACTGAAAAAAAAAAAACCAAACAAACCCCAAAAAACCCCCATTAAAAACATTTCAAAAACAAGGTCTGTTCTGATAATTTGACGTATTTTGAAAAAGAATCCTTTTTGTAAGTGGCTATAAAATTTATTAGTGCAACATCAAAAATTACAAAATCTATTTTTGACTGAATTGCATTCGTTCCTTATATGGGGATCTCCCTGAATGAGGCAACTGAAATTTTGGAAAAAAGATTTACAATAAAGGCAATAATCTTGTCATACCAGCTAATTTGCCTTTACTACCTCTAAGAGGAAATAGCCTTCCTTTTTTAAAGAAAAAGGTATTGAGCATAACTATCATTAACCCTTAAATACGAGTGATGCAATTTATGAGGGAATGTAACAACAGAAGGCTTAAAGGCTAACAAATGAACCTGACATTGTTTTCCAGACAAATAAACCATAAGATGGATCAGTAATAACAGGGACTTGGCTGAACTAATTAGAGGTAGCCGCTCTCTGGGGTGTGTGGTCTCTCCAGATGATGCCAAATGCTGGGACTTGGTGATGAGCTACGAACTGTGTTAATGGCGTTAAGGGCAGTGGGACACTGATGACAGGCAGAGGTGCAGCTGCCTGGTGCACAGGACGCTGCCCATCACGCCCCTGCACAGAACAGGTGGCCCAGTGCCGGCACACATCTTACAGTGGCGGCTTACACACAGGGGGTGATAAGTCACCACACCACAGCACTTACAATAACGTCTTGCCTTGTACTAGAATCAATTAAAAACCACTTAGGAAACGTGTTCTCTAACGTCCCTTCCCTTTCAAGAACTTGTACGGGTCGATTTTACTGACAGTGAATGCACAAAGATGATGCAGCAGAAATGAGTTTTCCAGGATCAAGTCCTGGGGGACTCCTTAATTTATTAGAAACAAATGATCCACCAACAGTAGTTACTTATTTTTGCTGAGGGTTCTCTGCTTTTCGGCATGTTCCACAATCTTTTCTTCCACATAGAGACCCTTCCGCTTTCGCACCGCGTTCATATACTTCCGGGCCTGGTTCTCCGAATCTGCCTTTTCCCCGAAGTGTAAGTACTCCTCCTCGGTGGTTGGCACCCAGAAGGGGTCGCTGGGAATGATCTTGTAAAAGAAGGCAACAGAAAGTGCTGGATTAGACAAATATACATTCATTTCAGGTGCCAATTCATATAGTCTTTGCTAAAGAATGAAAGTTAAGCAATGAGCGGTTAAGCTTGGAGGAATGGTAATAAACATGAGGAGAGTGGGGTAGGACTAATGGGAGTGGGCCCAACAGAACCTGTAACATGCATGATTCTTTCCTTGTACAGACACTGCTACCACTAAGGAAGAGAGAAGCCCGTTAATTCTGAATAACATAAAAATGTTCTCTTCCTTTCAGTAGAATAGATTTGGGTTTCAGTGTCTCTCATTAAATGTGCCCTTGTACCTAGCAAAAACCAACATGTCAAATCCGCTCTTGGCTACTCGGAGCGTCCCTCCACAATTCGGCGGGGTGCCGGTGAGCGGGACCAAGTGCACTGCACACCCAGCCTCCTCTCCCCTCTGCTCTGGGCCCAGGCCCATTTACTACTCTGCTGGGGAGGAAGACACGTCCAGGGGAAGGCGTGCTGAGAACAGTCTCTCTCTGAGGCTGCTCTTGAGGTGAAGGGCGAAGGGCAGAGTCTGGGGGAGGAAGAGCAGCTGAGAAAGCATTAGTCTGGAAGCCAGACTGGGTGGGGGGCTTAGCCCCCTGAGATGACCGGTGGCCAAGTCCTGAGGTCCCAGGAGGTGGTGAACCTGGACACAGGCTGTCCTGAGGTCCATCACCAAGGCAGTGACTTCCAGGACAGGAGAGAAGGCAGTACATTAGCGGAACACTCCCTGCGCCCTGCTAGGAGAGGACACCACGGAGGGTTCTGTTCAGGGCAGAGAAGTGCCATGACCTGCCGCTCTGCCTCCTCCCCGGTCCTCACAAGGGTCTGGCTGGTGAGTGGGAGTGGAGAGGACAGACTTCAGTGGCCCAGCCTCCTCTCCTTCTATTGGAAGGAAGCGGCCCACAGGGAGCACACACCGGCCCCGCCCTCTGCCCCTCCGCCGACGGGGCAGGCTGAGAGGCCCTCCTAACAGAAGAGCGTCCCGCGCGCTCACACAGCACCACGCCGCCCGCAGGCTCGGCCTGAGGCTCAGGAGGTCCGCTTGCCCAACATGACGGATTCCTGGTCGGGGTGAGACTTCCCTCCGGGCCCTCTGCCCAGCTCCTATGTCCTCTTCTCCTTTCACTGTGGGCCTTGGCTGAGGCTCTGCCGCAGGAAGGTGTGAATGACTGTTTTTCTTTGATGACAGGCATCCTCAGTGTATACTTGAGAGGTGTATGTTGGACGAATGAATTGCTGCATGCTTGCCTTGGTTACAGAAAGCTCAGCTTATGATTAAAAATGGCTGTTCGCCGCTTCTTCCTGAGTACCTGACACCTACACAAGCACGCAGACTGTGAGCCTCTGAGAGCAGAGGGTGGGAATGGCTCACCCAGGTGGCCCTGCACCCTGCTCAGCAGAGGTGGGGGTGCTGAGGGGCTGGCAGAGCCTGGGGGCAGGAGACAGGTGGCTGTGGCAGGGATGCTGTGCCTGGAGACAAGCAGGTGCTACGAAAGACCCCTCAAACAGGGAGGGGCTGCGCTAGTGGCCAGATGGGAGTGGACCAGACAGGTCACTCGATGGCAAAGACTGGTGAGGCTCTGGAGGGTGGAGGGTGCAATGTGGAGCTGAGGACCACTCGCCCCCCGGACCCCTCTAGACAGGCACAGGTGCCTTCTCCTCTTTCAACGGGGAGGGGAGGAAGGTGTCGTCCACAGACACAGTCTGTCCTCTTAAGAAACTGGGACCTTCAAGCTGGTTACTGGCACCCTCCCCCAACCAGCTGGACAATAAATTCATCACAGAACACAGAGAAGCTACATGTTCTTAGCATGCCTGAGTGGCAATGCTGAATAAATTTTTAGCCCTGTTTAAAAAGTGACAAATTTTATAAAAAGAAATAAATGAGGTGCTGGCTGAGAGACACCAGACACAGACTGTCCAATTTAAGACCAGAGTCCCTGTTTCAAAAATATAAGGCCCTGGAGTTTCAACAAGGATCCAGTTTTTCTGGGTTTCGGCGTTTGCTCAGTTTGTTTCCCAAGACCTCAGGACACTTTCCGCCTCAGCTCCAGCTGCCTGGGGGCTCCCCTGAGACCAGCTGGAGTCCTCTCTGGCCCACGGCCCTCTGTCTGATCCCCACGTGCCCAGTTTTCACCTCACTCTTCCTGTATCCGTGTGGGCACTGTGAAGCCTCTTGCCTCAACATGCCAAATGAATGTCCAGGACAGGGTGACAAAGCAACCCCTGATACCATAACACTCGTTTGGAATTTCCTTAGTCATGTACCCACAAGGTGACCCCGAAGGTCATCCAAGTTGTGCTATATACAGAAAAGCCCCTAGAGGCTGCGGAGCAGAGTTTGCTAAGTTTAGAGGAAAAGGTGCTCACCCAGAATTCACCCACCTGCAGTGGGGATGCCTCCTTGCCACCCCACAGCCTGACTCCAACGCCAGGTTCTAATTCACCCGAAGGAAGGCATCCAAGTGCTAGCTGCTGCCTTGGGTGTTTAAAAAAAAAAAAAAAAAAAAAGCTTAGAAGCGTTTTCCCATGATTACAGCTGCCAGCAGGTGGGAAATGCCATGTCAAAAATAAACTCCTTCAATGCTGTTGTGATCGCTCCCCACTCACCCTGAGCGAACTCTGGCCCCCCTTCCACAGTGCTCTCGATACTAAACAGCGCCTCTTGAGGTTATGCTGACATACATGTAGAACAGCACTGGTTGGTAATATTTGTCTTTCTGTGCCTGTTATTAGCTCCCCCCCACCCACCCCTTTTCACAGAAGGGTAAAACACAGAAAGAGAAATTATGAGATTGCTGACTTCAAAGGTTTCCTCATGGAAAATGCCTGTAATTTTATTTTCTCCATTTTTTTGAGACACTTTCTCTCAAAAGCTCTTGATTGTAAATTATATGGTATGGTAGAACACAA
This sequence comes from Mormoops blainvillei, assembly GCA_004026545.1. NCBI lineage: Eukaryota > Metazoa > Chordata > Mammalia > Chiroptera > Mormoopidae > Mormoops > Mormoops blainvillei. The sequence goes on along the minus strand of PVJD01003814.1, from coordinate 105,644 downwards.
ATGGAAAAAAGTGCCTTGGAGCGAGAAGCCAGATCTCAACAACTGTGTTATTTCTAAACCTAACTATGGGGGGAAAACCAAGACAGCCAAAAAATATCAGATCAATGACATTTAATTATAATGTAGTTTTCAAGACTTTCAGAGATGGGATGCTTTTGGGAACAGGACTGTGACAGGTGCCAAGGGGATGACGGAAGGACGGTACGAACTGCAGCAAACTCAACTACATTTTCCACTACAGTTATTAAAAGACTGATTTTTAAATATGAAGTTATAACTAAGCCAGAAACTATTTTTTTAAAAAAACTATTCAGTATGTAAGATTAATTTTCATCTTTATTTTATTTTATTAATTTTGAGAGGGAAAGGAGACTGAAAAACCATCATGGTTTTCACATTAACAAAAACCGCCTATTTGGTTAAAAAACAAACAAAAAAACCTTGCCGTTTTTAAACTAGCTGTTCCTAAATATCTGCTCCCTTTTTCTTTGGTAAAAGGTATGTCGGGTGGACACAGCAGGTCATCTAGGCTTGGGGGTGACTGGGAGCGGAGAGAGGTAGGCACACTTGTTCTATAAACAGTCAGATAGTAAATATTTTAGATTGTAGGCATATATATGGTCTTTGTCACAACTACTCAACTCTGCTTGGAAGCAGTCATAGAAAGTATGTAAATAAATGGGTACGATTATATTCCAGTAAATTTCATTGACCAAAACAGGCAATGGGGCGGTCTGCTGACTCCCGACCTAGTTAAAGGCTACATTTCCCAGCCTCTATGTCAGATGGGGCCTTGTGCCATGCGGGCTGTAGGGCTGGTTTTGGGAAATGGGATGAGGTGAAGTGACTGGTGCAATATCCCGTCCGTGTCCTTGAAGGGAAGGTGTATGCCCACCTCTTCCCCTTCCCTGTTCTTACTAGCCGGAGGGCAGATGAGACAGCGGGAGGTGAGGGCCGCTCCGGGCCACTGGTGGAGGCCAAGGGTTAAGAACGGCAGCAAGACAGGGCGAGCCTGGGCGCTGCTCCCAGGACTTGAAGAGCATCTTCTGCCTTTCCTGAGCCGCACTTTCCTCACACCACTTTCAAAGAAAAGACGGACTATAAAATGATGAGGTGTTTTAACAAACAATAAAATACACGAATTCAAATATATAAATCTCCCAATAATGATGCCATTAGCGTTCCCGCTATTTCTTACTGGTTTGTGTTCTTACCATAAGGTGAGTGCCATAAACCAAAACCAAAAAGCCAGACGTTTGAATAAGTGGGAAATTATTACCTATAAGCTCGGGATTAACAAATAACTTAAATATTTTGGAGCTACTGTTTTCCACATAATGAAATACAGCAATGAGTGCTATTCAAATATAAGCCAATAAAACCATCAAAAACACCACTTAGTTTCTAGACAAAGATACAAAATGCAAGAAAAATTTCAAAGTAAATCTCTGTTAAAGTGTAAGCTGTACGACAAAAAAATAATGTAAACTAAATCAATACAATATTACTATTGGTTCCATCAAATGTTACAAACGTGACTTTCTTTTAAGGAGAATCAGATACAACTGAGTGTCCTGAACTAACAGCTTCACTCGTAGATGATACGAGTCTGTCCCATTAAAATTAAACTTGCTCTGTCTAAAGTCAAGTTTTCTGGTGTTACCTTTCTTTACTTTGCCGATTCACTTGATTACTAAATTCACTTTAAAAACAAAATTCTCTTTTAATTATACCCATTCCCCTTTATTATCTAAATTTAAAGTGTTCTAGCGACAAAGACCAATCTGGTTAAAGAAAGTGACAAAGTGAAAATAGCTCAGCATTAAACCTAAACCATGAGTTTTGCTTAAATGAAATTTTAAGAAAAAACCCTGGGTTCTCTGGGTGAGGCCGAGGGCAACGCCACGGTGCTGAGAGCGACCACAAAGCCCGCGGCACCGACTCGGAGAGTGCCAGCAAGGGGACACCTGCACACCGGTGAGGCACTAGGTTAAACACCAAAAAGCTTTATCTCAGGGGCACAACACCCTCAAGGAGACTCCACAATTTGTCAAAATAAGTGACGGGACTAGCATTTGAACCCAGAACTCCCTGGCACCAAAGCTGGTGGTCCTTCCACAGACCTACGGACATCTACAGGCAGCGTGAAGAAGGCGAAGCTGCTCGGATTACCGGTGCGCAGTGACAAGGAAAGCTGCGTTCCCCAAACCTTTCTGGTGACATCCTACCGTTTAAAAATGCAACTTCTGACTCCGGGCTTTGTCTTGAAACATAACCATCTCCGCACACACCCTGCTGTTTTCTTCCACCGGCCGTCTCTGACACCCTCCTGCCAACGGCTGCCAGCTCCCACCTCCTGCCAACGGCCTGCTCAGGGAGGCGGGACGGGCTGCCCGGCCCTTGTTATCATCTCTCCCCCAAGTTAAAAAACGAGCCTGCAGCTGGGCAATGGCATCGGCTGTCTCTCTGGGTGCGAAACCCAGTGAGATAAATGTGACTGGGCTTTGTAAATATTAAGATACTCAAAAAACTATGAGACATTACTAAAGCCAACTGGCACAATGGCATTTTCACACTAAAAATTAAAACCACACATATATAAATGCTTAATATTTAAAGAAAAATGACAATACTTAAGTGGCACAAGTGTAAGAGTTTTATTCCCTGAGCTAAAAAAACAACACGCTCGCCATCCGTCCCCGCCCTGGCAATGAGCATCTGCGAAGTCTTCATTTTTGATCACACATAAGGCCCCCTCTAAACGCTAGAAGTACTACTTTTCCTCAGGAAAAAAGTTCCTAAAATTTTTACTTTAAAACATGTCCGTGACTTTCTTTTAAAAATCTACAATATGCCTTTGGAAGGGAAAAAAAGGATGAAATATTGCGTCCGAAGTTTTACACCAAATGAAAACAGTGGGGATGCGTGTGTGTACTGTAAGCCACATGTAATCTCAGGCTCCCTCAGTCTGGACGAATAAAGACCATCCGCTTTCTCCTGTCCCTCTAACGCAGCAGAGCCATCGGAAGGTCAAGCGGCGCGGGGAGTTTTGTTTGCCACTCCTGGTGTCATCTGCAGGAAGCACATCCGCAGGAGAGAAGGAAGGAATGGGGGGACTCGGGTTTTACCTCCCAGTGGCTGAACACCAGCTGCGGGCTGGCCAGGCCGCTCGTCCTCTTCCTGATTTCGTCAGCAAAGCCAAAGCTCTCGGCCACAGGCAGCGCCGCCTTGATGATGAACATGTCGGTGCCTTCCTTCATCTCTTCTTGTAGCACTCTGCCTTCCCTCTTCGACAGGACAGCATAGACCCGACCTGCAAGGCCAAAGATCCTGTGAATTCACCGAGCCACACACAAAGTCGTGACTGCTCACATACCCTGTAACAACCTAGCAGGGTACGGAAACTCTGTTCCCAGTAATTTTGGTTTATAAAAGCATGGAAATATTTTGAGTGTTTACTTAAAAAGTAAAGCATGACAATTAAAGAAAAATTAGAAACAAAAAGATAACAAAAAGTGAAATCACCCCAAAATGCATTATCCAAAGACAATCCCCTCAATACAGCATGAGAAACAGGATTTTCAAAGGATCTTTTGATGCACTTTCACCAATGAGCTGTCTTTGGGTATGAAATCCCATGTTTCATAGAGATAAATGAGATAAATGTGAGATAAATGAGATAAATGTGACTGGGCTTTGTAAATATTAGGATACTTTAAAAATTATGAGACATTACTAAAGCCAACTGGCAAAATGGCATTTTTACACTAAAAATTAAAGCCCCAACATATACAAATGCTTGATATTTTTAAAAAATGACAATACTTAAGTGGCACAAGTTTTATTCCCTGCAAACTGATGGTCTTTGGAATTATCAGGAACTAACACCCGGTAAAAATTTCAACCCCCACATCACGGGACTCCCAGGAGCTCCCCTGGCTAACACTACTTCGCCTTTAACCGCAATACGCCTTACGCGCGGCGGGGCATCGCCCCCGACTGGCTCTGGTGTAAGTGACTGCCTCTCGGGGCTCGGAGGGTCCTTCCAACCAGTGAGCAGAACAGAGATAAACTGAAAATCACAGGCAATTGTGAGGAACGCCTGGTAGCTAGCAGATACTCTCATTAAAGACTCTTTTTTACTTAATGCTTAGAAAAAAACCATTTTAATTACGTAAGTGATCTATGAATACAGTTTCCTTAAACATGTACATGCAAGCAGTTCAGCAGAAAGTCCTCTGACTCCCATAAGTCCTGGCCGGGTGGCTCCCTGCTGAGCGACAGGGTCATTTGCAGATGTTGTCTGCCACCCACCTTCATTCATTTATTTTTAAAGTGGGAGCCCAGGACTCCTAAACCTTGGTCCCTGACTCAGGTCCCCTCTTGGTGGCAGTGATTAGGAAGATAAAGGGGAACAAAGGGCAGGAGACCCCTGGTGTCATAAGGCCTTAAGAATTTAAAAAAACAAAACACAAGAGCCCTCCTCTGATGGGCCTTCCTCATGTGCAGGTTCAGCTAAAGAACAATTAAAAAAAAAAAAGGCCCGCTGGTGGGGGGGGCTCCAGGTTTCCCCCCCGGCTCTCCTGGCCCCCGGCCCTCCAGGCTCTCGGCCCCCCGTCCTCACTGGGCGGCTTCCCAGCGCCTTGTGCTCTTTCGTTAACGCGCCACAGGCTGCCCTGGGCTCTGTTAAAACTGCTTTGAAATTTCACAGTCACTTTCATATTCCTAGCCTGAAAGACTTTTTCTTAATCCTCATTCTCCATGATTTCTCTACGGTTTCTGAAGCTACTACTTCAACATCTCTTCTGACAGCTCTCCAACCTTAGTTAACCGTCCTTAGGCCCCTGACCAACATTCTTCGTTTACTTCAGTAATTCTTAAGGGCAGAGCTTCTTCCAAAGAGTATTCCTTGAGGCCCGTGCTGTTCTCTGAACAAACCCTCCCTCAGAGAGCCACTTCATGTATCGTTTGTGTGCTTTAAAGGACCAACTTTATGCCAGGATAAGTATGCCAGTCCTGAGACTGTTTCCGAACCAGGCCTTGCATCTGCCCTTCAGCCCGCCACTCGAGATGGCTGCAGGGCCTCCCCACCATGCAGCCCAACGGCCTCTGCAATCCGACAAGTCTCGGCGAGAACACATTCCCTACGCCGAGGAAGGCTCCACTCTCCCCTTTCCAAACAGTCATTTCCCCTGTCATTCATAGAGATATCTCAGTCACAAGTGTCCCAGGGCAGTGGGTTAGAAGGGGACTTCGGGGTCAACAATTCTACCATAGTAGTCGCTTGAAGTCTGCTTGCACATTTCTAAAACTGACTTCCTCCCAGGACAGCCCGTTCCATTTTTAGATGGCAGCCCTGACTGGGACACAATTCTTAAGGCCCTATACTGTTCCTCTGAAGTTTCTAACGATTAGTCCACAGATCGGCAGTTAAGCTACTGGAAGACAGCTAGCCAGTCTTTTCTGCAGCCTGTACGCCCCCAGCCTTTTGGTGGCAGGACTTTGCTTTCCAGCTCCATCCCGACTACTTTCCTATTTAACGGCTATGACGTTTTCACCTTCCTCTTGCGATGTGGTACCCAGAAGTGAAATCGATACTTTAGGTAGTCTGGAAATCTCTGAGAAAAGCAGAACAATTACCATCTTTACTAGTCATCTCTTCAGCCTACTATACTAGTTAATGTGTATGAATGAGTAATGTTTATTTACTCTGCTACCTCATTCAAAGTTTTAAGGTGGTTTATGGAAGTAAATACAAAACATCAGTGTGTGGGGAGAGGGGTGGGGTGGGTAGAAAGAATGATTAGATTGGGGAAAACGGACCACGAAGGGGTGGGTCACAGGCCTGCAGTGCTTCCCCTGCCTTCACGGATCATGCCAGCAGGTTTGGATCAATAATTGAAATTGAAACTAAATGTAATCAATCATGTAATTTTGAGTTATTCGGTTTTAATTCCACTAAAACTGAATCCTAAAAGTGGGGCATAGTGGCGGATCACTGAACAAAGGAAAACAGCCATAATAAAACCTTCCAAATACACTTGGTTCTCACGACAGGTGTGCCCGAGGCCTGGGTGCATTCGGAGACCCTCTAACCTGCCCCTGTTATCACTGAGAAATTAATGTAGCTGTATCAATGAGAATTTTTGATTGTGTGGCCTCTCGCTGCAAATACTGTGATCCCTTTTAGCTAAGCATGTATTCCATCATACCTCGGGCCTCTGCTTTTGTTCACTTACTCAAAGAAGGATCATTGTATGTCCCACTGTAAGCAAGGTGCGGAGAAGAGACATCCAACAAAGAAAAAAAAAAGGCAACACAGAAGTTAACTGATTCAAACAGTTTTGATACGGCCTCCTCTTTTAAAGACTTCCCCATAATTGTCTCAGCCTGCACTCAAGGCCCGTTATGCCCTGGCGGTAGGACGCTACTCCAGCTCCTATGACTGCCAGACCCGAGAGCACCCAGAGCACTAACTATGCTGTATGCAAGCCCAGGTCAGCCGCTCACTGCCCAGAGGACATGGGAGGCTTGTCCAATCTGACCTGATAGTCTCTTCACCGTAGAATACACTCAGCGCAACACTGCAGTCAAATCCTCTTCTTCATTTTAAGCCCATTCAGAAACAACTTGCTCCACAAAGTCTCCTGTGATATCCCAAAATCAAAACAATCTCTTCATCATTTGGGTTTCGTTGGCCCTAACATGTTTTTTTATGGCATTATAGATTCTTGTACATGTTATCTTCTTCCATGTACAGGCAGGTTCTACAATTTTTAGAGCTAGAAGTTTGGCAATTAAAGTTATGTGTTTTGTTTTTTTTCCCTCCCAGAATTTAGGAAAGGAAACAGCTGTTCACAGCCATGTTTTTTCTAATAGTAAACAAACAGGAAACAATGTAAATTTCCAATTTGGGGACGACAGTAAGTAAATTAGAGCATATCAAACGGATAGGATATTATGCAGAGATTAAAATGAACATAATGAATACTAAGTAGCCAAATAGAAGCATGCTCAGAAAATAAATAATAAATGTAAAAAGCAAAACATTAAACTGCTTCTACCATAAGATTACGGCTATGCAAAATGTACTCTTACGGACAAAAATTGTGAAAGAAAATGGAAAATGATAGGTAAATTTCTTAGGAGGAAGATTTTTCTTTCACCTTGTGGTTTTTGTTACCGTTGGTTACACAACAAAGAAATTGGTGGCACTTCTTATTCTTATAAACCAGGTCACACTAACCTCTCTTCCTTCTGCCGTGGGGCAACCAGACTGCTAAATCCAGCAAATGTGGCTGGCAGGATGCAGATGGGCTTCGACCAATACGGGATAAAGTGTGCTGCAGACGTGGTGGGGAACACGGGCTGGCTGCTACTGAATAGACCAATTCAGCCACGCCTACAGGATGCCCACAAGTTAACGCCACCCTGGGGTGATGTCCTTAGTGAAGTCAGTGTTCTGCTCATGGCTTTGTGTCCTTATTTTGATAATCAGCAACTTAAGATTCAGAAAGCATGATAGCACAGCCAAAGCGGACGTGAAGCTGGCAGGGTAATAAATACTCTGACAGAATCAGGATGACTAGGTTAAGAACTCAAATTTAACACGGTACGAGTTAGTATGTGTAAGTGCCAGGTTTTACGGTTGGGTTCAACCAACTGAGTGGCTAACGTTAGAGAGGGGGTGCTGAGAAGCAGTTCCTAGACAACCAATGAGGATTGAGTTTAAGCTCAACAGCAGTCTTCACTGGCGTGACATAAAGAAAGCTGAATGAATACTTAAGTCACTGAACTCAAAATTATTCTATCCATTAAAGCCCATTTCAAGGTACTATCACTTTCCAAAAACTCTATCCTGTTTTGAACTCAGCTAATTTCAATTTCTCATAAAATTTCACGGGAAAACCATTATTTATTCACTAAATTCGAGGCTACTTTCCTTTCTAGTTGTTTTACGTAATTAAATTTTGTCGCCTTAACTCATGTCTCAAAGCGGGAATCACGCTTTCACACAGTATTGGCATGTACAGTTCAATGAATTTTTTGTTGAACTGAATTATGAAAGACTGGTAAAGTGTAAAACCAACCTCGACTGTAGAATAAAAATAGATTTTAAAAAGTAAACAGTGATATTTATTAAGAATGGTCCTCGCCCTGGCTGGTGTGGCTCAGTGGACTGAGCACTGACCTACGAACCAAAGGGTCACCAGTTTGATTCCCAGTCAGGGCACATGCCTGGGTTGCACGCCAGGTCCCCAGCAGGGGTACGTGAGAGGCAACCACACACTGATGTTTCTCTCCCTTTCTCCCTCCCTTCCCCTCTAAAAATAATTAAATAAAATCTTAAAAAAAAGAATGGTTCTAATACATTAAGGCATGTAGGGTCTAACAGTATAAGCATTTATCCCTATAAACAGATGAAAGAACTACAGTAATCATAACTGTTATTAAAATTTCTAACACTAACAAAAGAAGTTACTTTTTATAACACTGGCAAAGACAATGAAAAACAAGAATGAGAGATCAACTTAACAGGTTAGAAGAAATATGAAAAGAGCGGATTTCCTAGTCACATGACAGTCAAAAACACAAGCCAGTCGTGATACCTATTCAAGCCCACTGAAGACAATTTTCCTGGATAAAAATGATAATCGAACCAACTCTTTAGGAAAGTAGATCTTACAGGTAAAAAAGGTTAATTTTTTGCATTTTCTTGGGATTACTTCTCCAGGTAAAATTATTTTGAGATATTTTTCTACAAAATTTCCCATTTTGACCATAAGCAATTCTACGCATTTACAGGGTTTCTTGTTTTAATAACCTACGTAGAATGAGCTATTTTAAAGAGACTAAGAAAACTCATTTTGCTAGATTAAAAAAAAAGACCTACACTTGTCTTTTTATTTGTCTTGCACCAATTGTTGGAGAATTAAGGCAACTGTCAGCAAAGTCCAAGGTCTTCCTGGGAGCTCTCTGAATACCCAGGCGGGAAGGAACAGGCCCCGGCCACACCGAGGCCTCCCAGTAGAAGGAGGGGGTTAGGGAGAAAAAGGGAAACCCACGAAGGGAAGCCCTGGCGATTCTGACAGGGCTTGGACACCAGAGGCTGCTTATCACTACCAGGATTCCTCAAAAGCGACGAGGAAAGGAGCACAGGTGAGTCTCCAGTTTCACCAAGAGCGCTTCAAACCAGCTCAGGGTAAAAAATACAGATCCACTCTGAACGCAGCTGCCCTGCGAGGTAGCGAGGGTCGCCGCCGGCTGGTATCTGAAAAACGTAGAGAGAAGGCTGACCAGAGGCCGTGGCACAGAGACTGTTTACTAACCAATATACACACACACACAGCTGCCACTTCGAGGGGTAAAGAGGCCTTGCACACTGGGATCTGTACCTGAGTAAGGCAAGGCAGAGACCTCGTTTGTTCCAAAGAGAGAAGAGGACAAATAACCCTGAGGGTTAAGATACCCATCTCTTCCTGGAAAGTGCCAGAACTGAGTGTGATGGCCAGGGTAAGGCTGTCAGGATGAAGATGAAAGGATCAGGTGACAAGTGATATTTCAGGGGACCCCGATTGAGAGTTGCCTGGTCACACACAGGGTCCTGGTGGTGATTTCTTAATAGAAACGAGGAAATAGACACAGAGGGCTGACTCAACAGAGGTAACGCAACAGTCTGCTGGGAATTTCCATCTGATAAATGCTAGCAGCTGATCTTAGCTTTATGTGTTGAGCTGAAAATTGTATTTTCAAAAAGCAAATGACACGTCCCTCCAAAAAGATAATACAGGAGGGATGGCACTTTGGATAAGAAATATAAGTCCCAATTATCCTGGGAGTTCAACGGAGTAAAAGGCCACTCATGGACCTATATGGACCCTAGACTTCAGGATGGGTCATTTCAAATGGATAAAAAACAAAACAAAACAGTTTTTAGGGTAATAAACTCTAATAAAATTCCTTTTGGGGTAAGAAGAGTCTGCAGTATCAACCCTGAATGACCCTAGTAAGAGAAAAGGAGGAGAGATGCTCTCTCAACCAAAACATGGCAGTCACCCCAAAATATACCTGCTGGGTCACGAAAGGTGCTCTGTAGCATCTCCTCGCTCTCATTTCAAAAGGAAATGCACCATGGATGAAAGAGGGAGACACCAACTAAGGGTGGACTAACAGCATGTCCAGGGTGTTAAAAATCAGAACAAGCTGAGCCCACCCAATGACAGTGCTAAAGACAGCAAAAAGGGTCTTTTTCCATTGCTGTCAAAATAAAAACGAGACCTACCTACAACCTGGAGAAGCTAGTGTGATGTTAACAGAGAAGGACAAGAAAGCACAGTTGGTTCTCAGCACCTCTTACCTCTACCCTCTTCTGTAAGGAGAATGCAAGCCAACTACAGCAAGAAGGGTGAACACAGCAGGGAGAGCTGTGGAGTTCAAGGCAGTGAGAGGCTTGTGGGCAAGAACCTGCCTTCCTACACGACGTCAAGCCTCCAGGACCAGAATTACGCCTCGGTCTTAAAGAAATTTGACTTTTGAGAAATCACGGGTAGTACAGTGGTTGCCAAACTACAGGCAAAAGGTAAATACATTTTTAAGGATGAAAACACTGCATTCCATCGACTGCAGACTAGAAAACCATAAGCTCATTTCCTGTGGAATTTTAAGAAAACGCTATAAAAGTTTGTATGTATTTAAACAGATATGAGGAAAACCTTTGGAGATGACACGAACTTTCCAACACAAAATCTTATCAACCTGTGCGTATTTCTTCTAATACGGTCAAGTTTATAAACAGGAGAAGCGACATGAACAGAGGTCTGCATAGACTTGAAGATCAAGATTCCCTGATTCTAATGCCACCTCTGCCTTCTTACACTGAGAAAGTTCTCGACAAAAAGAACATCATCTGGGAATGGTCTAGGCTGGTGTTCCACAAACAAGTCTACAGACACCACGGCTGTCAATAGGTGTGCTGTGTTCAAATAAGGCTGAGAAGCACACACACGACGGGTCCTACTCGCAGCTCTGGCTCCCAGCACTCACTGGCTTTAGCCACTCCTCCGTAACTTCGTCCAGCCAGCCGCCCTCGGAATGCTGCTGTGGGTACCCAATTCGCCCCGCAGGAGCCTACTGCAAGGCAAGCCTAAATTTCTTTAAGAAAAAAATAATATCAATTTAGATTTCTGCTTCTAAGAATAAATCAGCAAAAAACAAAACAAAACAAAAAAAAACCCTAATTAAAAAGAATAACCGCGTATTGACTCGAAGGACCTTTGCGCTAGAGGAAACCTACGACTGGGCCACTCTGTCATCCTGTGCGCGCTTCCCCTTTCTACCCTCCTCCCCACCCAAACGGCCTCACGATCTCAGGAGCGTAACACCACTGCTGTATGCCAGGTACTATTATAAGCCCTATATTTGCATTCTCATATTCACAACCTCCAGTGAAGTAGCATCTTCTGTACAGGTGAAGAACATTAGTCTCAGTAAAATATTACCTGTCAAGAAGTCAAAATAGCTACTTGATACCTGAGCTCCATTTTTCCCTTGAGGTCCTAAAGGACTTTCCCCCGAAGGGAGAAAAATCAGGAGAATTTGATATAATAGTTAGCACTGAATAAAGCCCCACATAACTTTCTTCTTCAGAAGGGGCCCAGAATTCACAGAAGCCCCTTTGTGTTGGGACTACGAGAATGTCGTCTCCCTCTTTGATCATTGTTAGAATGACTCGGGTCACCCAGGCGGACAGGTTATTCACTTAAGGAAAAAACACTGCGCCAGTAGCATGTATGGGCGGTTTCAACCTTGTTTACCAGGCCTTTCATTACAGAGAAGAGCCTATTTTTTGTTGCGAAAGATCTTTAGTAATTAAGCCCCCTTAAATATTGAAACAAGATTTCAAAGATCTTAGTGCCTTAGCAAATCAGAATCTTACAGAATGGAGATTCTGTAAGAAAATAACGGTAAGCGAGGTTAAGCTTTCTGACCTAGGAGGGTCCCTGCCATTCAGGGCTGCCGCGCTGCCCGCATCGCCCTTCCTCACCGAGAACATCGCTGGTTGCCATGATGTCGCACGTGTACATAGCCGCCATCAGACGCTGAGGTTTCACTTGCAGCGCGTAGCGACACGCTTCCTTCATGGTGGCGATCAGCTGGCCTGACAAGGGTCCATAGCAGTCAGCAAGGGAAGACTCTCCTTTCTGGGGAGTCCTCCTCTCAGAAGGCCCAGGGGGGCTATCTTGTAGCTCCTGGTTCTCGTCTCCCTCAGAACAAGTGGCACCTTCCTCCTGTCCCTCTTTCAACAGATCTTGATCCTGTTTATCACTTGCTCCTTGTTCCTCAAATTTACTTAGGTCCCATTTTTCCAGAACAAAACAGACACCCATGAGAGGTTCTTCGCACATGGGGCCGGAGAGAGTTGCCAGCTGGAAGCCACTCACGATGCTGTTGCCTACATCTCGGTACCTACTAGCTTCTCTGGAAGCTTTGCCAGCTGGACCTGTCCACACCGAGCTCTGAAAATCTTCACTTTTATTTACTAGTATGTTGGGCCCACATTTTCTTGGGCCGAATGACCAGATCTGGTCAACAGTGTTCCTCCATTTTCTCCCTGTTAGGTGTTGCTCTAGTTTTCCTTTGAGTTCCCAAATTTTCTCTCGGGTCTTCTGGTGAATCATCTGAGCATTGTCGCCTTCGTTCAAGGATGATGTCATCTGCTCCATAGAACGAATCAAATCACTGTTTTCTTCCAGAATCCGAGTGACTTCTTCTGGAAGGGGCATGGCCCGAACACTGAGTGTGGCTAATTTATTAGGAGTTGTCATGGTGATCAGCCCATCGGAGTCAACCTGGATTCCCTCAGGGATTTTGCTTTGATCTTCTTTTGTTTGGTGTATGACTGCAACTTTCTGTTGTTTGCCTATTTCTTCATTGACCATGTCCACTTTGGGGGGCTTTGTGATTGTTTCTCTGAATGGAATAATGGGTTCAGATACACTGATTTGAATCTTTGCAAACCTACAGACAAATTCAAGAGAAACATAACAGAAGGTCATTATGAAAACAGCATAAAAACTCCCACATAGAAATATTATACAATGGAGATTATGCAAAAACACAGAAACATAAAAATTATTTTACAATGAAAGATAAATCACTTTCATTTCAGACTAAAAAGGCTAATGGGAACACAGCTTCAGGGGGTTCTTTGCATGTAGTAGAATTTCACTGTTTTGTTCATTCTCAAACTAAATAAACCATCTATTTAGATAAGAATGTTCTGAATGGAAAATAAATGTTTTAGTAAGATCTGACATATGAAGTCTTTAAAATGCTACTTACCGATTTAAAGGTCTGGAGAAGAAAGGTTCAATAATTCTAACCCTAAATACACAAAGAATCACAGAGGTTCAGGACATCTAGTCACATCCTGCCGGTGCACTCGGCTTTGACAATGAGGCTCAGGGCGGGGCAGGCGTGGCCCAGGAGCCTGTCTACAGAAGCTTCTGCCAGCGCTGTGTTGGTATGCGCACTACAGTTATGGAGCACTTGAAAGGTGGCCAGTACAACTGGGAAAAGACATTTTTATTTTTATTTAATTTTAATTAACTTTAAACAGCCACACAAAGCGACAGAGCATTTGAAAAGTGGCTAAGTGTGACTGAGGAAGTGAATTTTTAATTCTATTTAAACAGCCACATGCGGCTGGTGGCGACTGTCCTGAACAGCACAGGCCTGGCACCAAGTTCAGAAAGCCCCCTTTCTCATGCACTCGGACTTAATTTCATGCTGCATTTTCCTCCAAATGAGTCATGAGTTCACAGAGGGTGGATTCTGAACACTGGCGTGGAGTGATTCTGGCGGCAATGAAACCACTCAGTCTTTTTCTATGATGTTCTTTCTGTCCACCTCATTCCCAGGAAATACTTGAGCTCCAGTCTGGTCTATGTGCTACTGGTAATGTGGATAAATATATGTATAAATGTACACACATGTATTTGTGCGTGCACACGTATATATTATATGAAATTTTGGGATCTTGAAACAACACTTTTCCTTGGGAAATGTTACTCAATAAGGGAAATAATACTAAAAGTTTTTGAAATGTTTTAATTTGACTCTGGATTTATTTCTGCTGTCTACATTTTTAGTGTGTGGGGCAGGTACATGGTTCATCTGCTTTTATATTGAAAACTCAATAAATAATTTTCTAAAAATAATGTTACCAAGATTTATTTAGCGTATGGAACCTGAATAGACTATACTGTGTGAAAGAAAATTAAAATGTTGTTGAAAAAAAATATTTCCAAGAAAGGGTTTGGTTCTGCCAGTGAGTGTGTTCGCTTTCAGGAACGAGCTTATTTTTAATGCTGTATATATTGTATAGTGTACAATATGGAATTTCATCTAACGTATTAACTTAAAGTTACTTTGATAACTTTTCAAACCTGAAAAAGACAGCATATAAAGACAAAACTATAAGTACTAAGAGTTCAGATATAAAATCCAAGATAAAATAACAATAAATAAATGGATATATGTGTTTTATTTATTTATTTACTAATCACTTACTGTGTATGAGACTGTGCTAAGTATTTTACATGTATTATTTCTTCAGTTATTGTATTATCCTCCTTTTGTAAAGGAGAAAACCAGGTAAGAACAAGTATCTTCTCCAAAGTCAAAAAGCTAGCAAGGAGAGAAGCTAGGATTCAAATCTAGGTTTGACTTCAGAATTCATGTTCTTACCTGTTACGACAGACTGAAAAATCAAACTGAACAGCATATTAAAAAATAAATCACGGGTTATAAAAACTGATTTGCATTAAATCTGTTAAAATAACATCACATTAGAAATCTCAAATAATCTATGTAACCATCTTTAAAAATGCTAAATTGACAATAAAATTTAATATCTATCTTGATTTTAAAAAAAGAAAAGCACTTAGGAGTCTTAAGAATAGAAAATATTTTTTAAATTATCATTATTTAGGAAACATATGTCCATATACTTAGGACTGAGAAAACCAACTATGCAGCTACTAAAACTGTAAGAGTGAATACATATATGATGATGTCTTTTTTTCCTTATAAGGTCAAAAAGGCTGTAAGTCACCAGTCCTTCAAATTTCTGAGGATGCAGAAGACTCCCAAGGAGTCTCCTATAGTAATCACTTATGGAATTAATTAGAACTACTACATGCCATGGATGGAAGTAGTAGTAGATGCATGGTCGTCACACCTGTAAAGTGCCTCAGAGCCAGGGCTCTGTAAATCCTGGCAACGCCGAGCTCGTCACTACATCCAAAGAAACGCGGCAGGCTCAGACTATACCAGTGACTTCCTGGGTTGTCCTGCCACTGTCTTCTCCAATTCTTGGTCCAGCTGGCTTCCCTGATAACCGCCCAGGTGAGTGGGCTAGGGAGACTCCTCCCTACCTGGAGCTGCACGCTCCTCCGGGTCATTCTCTGAGCTGACCAGACCGCTAAGCTTGAACTTGAGCTCATTCCTCCTTCGGACCGGACACAGTGCTAAGGAAACTGCTTTTCTAGCGGGGAGGTATCATCACTTTCAGATACTGGAATTTTTAGGAAATGCAGTTAAACACTCCAGAATTTGTAAAGTATCTTAGTAAAGCAGTATATATTTTTTTGAAAAATTGCTTTTATTATCCTCATTCAGTCCAAATTATTTTTAAATGTTTAGATATGGAGAGTTTCTAAAAAAAAAAAAAGTTTACATAGAATGGTTTCCATAATGAATTATTTATTAAAATATTATGATGCCATGTTAAAGGCATATTTCTAGAAAACTAATTTGTCTTATCATAAAGTGCAGTTTTTTTCTTCCTGAGATTAAAAAGTACCCATGGTGAAAACCATGAGATAAAAATAATAAGTCTAAGCAAAGAAACAAATAAATAATTCAACTGAAATTCATTTTAGGCTTACAGGGTGAGTATTACTTGAAATATAATTCTAAGTACCAAAAAAATTATTTTTAAAGAAGAGTTAACAGCCTAAGAAATGCAGGGTTATTTAATATGGATTATAATTTGGTAGCAAAGAGTGTGAAAAGAAAATAATTTAGTTCAAAGGCCCCTCCCCAAAAATAATAACTTTAAAAAAAACCTCTGAGAATGTTATTATTTTAAAATACATTATACATTATGATTTATCCAATTTGCATTATTATCTAACCAACACTGGAACCTGCAGAAATGTCAAGAAAATGGTAACAGATGTGAAAGGGACAGAACGTCTGCCCTCCGATTTTGGGCCGACTGTGGCCCCGAACGGCCACAGCGCCGTTTCACACTGAGAACACAAAGGAGAGCGCGTCCCGTGGGGCAGGACTTTCCCCGCAACCCTGCCCTGGCGAGCGGCGGCAGGGGCCGCTGCCTCCTCCTCCTCTGCATTTTCCTAATTGCTACCACACCTGCCTTTGGGAATAAAGAGGGGAAATGTTACAAAAAGTGACCTGGGATGCCTTACGTTACGACACTTACAAATTCTTATGACAGAAAAATATCAAGGTTTCCTGAGGCTTGCCCTGCAGAGTCCACATCAATAGGGAAAGAAGCTGGCCCTTGTCACAGTCCAGTTCACAAAAGAGGACTTTGTCTGGTTGTTCCGATATGCTGTGTGTGTGTACTTAAAGGAAAATACATACACATACATATATACATATGTACATATATATATATATTTTGACTCAAGCTAAAAATGCAAAATCATTCCAGCATAAAAGTGAATGTATTTGTCACTTATTAAAAATTAAATCTATGATCTAACAACAAGTTAACAGCTCATGTTTCAGGACATTTCATTTCTTCTCCCAAAACAAAGCACTGTACGTTCACATGGCTTAGGAAACACTAAACACCCATTCACGGATTTTGGATCTATCTCGTCTCCATCTCTACATGAGCTAACCTTTCTGTTAAGTCATCTAAGCATCGCTGGAGGTGGACTTCCCCTGCTGTCACCAAAACGTGCTCTCCTGTTTCCTGAATTAAAATCTGCACACAGGGGTCGGCTTGGTTTAACAGCTTCATTCCTTTGACGAGCTGAGGCATTTCACCTAAGTTAACAAAATGAGACACTGATTAGATACAATATAAGGACCAATACAATCTAAAGGCAATGTCCTTGCCACTGAAGGGAAAAGAACAATAAAATAAACTCTTAAAATAACGGTTTATTTTCCTTGCAAATAATGCAGTGATGAGAAGAAAATCACCCTCTGGTAATTTATTTGCACAGAGAGCTAATGTGAGACACTCACATGCTCCTCATGGAGACCCCCGTGCACAGACGAAGACTCCCTGAGACGCTCAGCACATGTAAACTGCCCACCATCACTACCCCTGAGAATCCACCTAAAACTTATTACAATTGTACATATAATATGCCTAGAAATGTAAAAGAACTCTTCCCCAAACAGTACCTATAAAATCAAGAAATAAACAAAACAAGCATTTGATATGGTAATCCCTTCATGAAAGTGCACCAGAGCTCCCTATTTAAAATAACTACCCGTGAAACTGCTGACAGAGTGCGGAATTCAGGACGGTGCTGCGCTGTGGGCTGGCTACGGCAAGCTCCCTGGTCCCTGGGCCCGGCGGGCGCCGCGCACGCTGCACGCTCCTCCGCATGGGCTCTTGGTACACAATAGCCTTTGCCCCCAGTTCCTGGGACTGGCGGTGGGGGTGGGGTTTCTGACCCACATTCTGGGTGTAGCTGCTTCTTCAACCCTTTGGATAGACTCATCCCCTAGTGTTCACTCAAGGCAGGCCCTCGTTACCAACTGAGCAGAGGCTGTGGTTTTGGCGGCATTTTTATGCAGCCTTGCTCCGTGCCTGCGTTTAAAAGAACTCGGCAACTCCTCAGTGCTGGTTTTCAACATGCCAAACAAACACAGGAGCCCTCTGCGATCTGTGGTTTCCAATACATGTTACAACCGTTGATTATCCACATGTATTCCATTCTGTTTATTTTTAAATAAAGCTTTTCTAATGGTAACTAACACCTTGTACTAGCTAACTGTGTCAGACGCATGACACACAGGAACTCTAACTACGAGGCAGAGGGGATTATGCCATTTTACAGATGAGGAGACAGGCACAGAGAAGCAAAGGAACTTGTATCACGGTCACAGGTAGCTGCCACGGGCCACACTCTGTGGGGGTGTCAGGCAGTCCTGAGCCACACACGGACACAGGAATCCTGAGCGAGGACAGAGAGGGACCTCACTGCACTGGCTGACAGAGTCGCCCTCACTTGTTCCTCTGCAGCATTCCGTAGTTTCCCTTCCTCTAGCTGAGTAGATTTACAGGTTATTATCTAGCATTAACTCACTTAACCTTTACAGACTTTGAAATGTGGTTTAAAGGGATTCCTGCAAAAAGACCTTTGATAACATGAATAACAAGCACAGGGTAAAGATCAGTAAAAACAATGGCTGCCACCAGTGTGAGACTAAAACAAATTCTTAAAAGACAAAAAAAAACCCATAAACACTTAGGCTGTCTCTTCGTGGTAAGGGTGACAGTTTACCAATAGGCAAAGAAGAAACTTTTCAAAAGAGATGGAATATGGAGACAACTTTTTGAAAACATTTTCACTGGTAGTCATTGTGTTGACCAAAACAATGCTCTGGTGTCCTGAGCTGGGATGCGGAAATGGCCCTGTCACTGCCACCAAGCAGAGCGCAGTCTCCCTAGTGAGCAAAGGCGTCTGAAGAGGCCAAGGTCCCCGGACAGAGGTGAGAAGCCTCTGCGGAGCGGGGGGCCTGCGGGCTCCTGCTTGGGAAGCTCACTTCTACTGCATACCTGCAGGAGGATTCACAGAGCGCTGCTGAAACAAATGGCCAGGAAGCAAGGCTTAAATGCAAGCATTTAAAAAGTGTCATGAATACCATATGCTTTTAAAAATAAGGTCAACTTACTTGGGTGTTTTGGCTCAACGGCAACCCTCACAATAGGGGTGGCTTCAAAGGTGAGTGGTATGAATGGTGGGCAGGAGGGCAAGCTACAGAGTGTTGCAGATTTCAGCACAAAGTCTTGAAGGCCCCCTATTCCTGCAGGGAGGAAAGATCCATGGCATCAATAAAAGGTGATACATTCTAAATTTACTTTAGAAAAATAAGAGCATCAACCCAGGACAGGTGACAGGAGAAACACTAAGAAAATGCTGCAAGGAATGAGGCAGACCTGAACGGAGGTTTTGGACCCCTGGATACTATTTAACTGCTGTTAAAAACACTGAAATTCTGTTAGTTTTTGTTTTCCAAATGTACAAATCTGGTTCCAACAAATTGGGCCAACACACACCTACTCAGACCACAGAAATGATCATGTGCAGATACATATTTCTGAAAGTACTATAATTATTTCTAATTATAACTCCTAGTTTTTAAAATATATGAAGTCTTATGCCGCCATCAGCCAGGAGCCCGAAGTGGGGAGGGGCCAGGAGAGGGAAGGGCTGACTGACATTGCCCTGATGGGGCGGGGTCAGGTGCTCCAGAGCAGCACTGAATGTTAAGTCTCTTAATTACCTTCTGCCCCATGCAAGGAGATTTGCAAAAGAGATTATTTCATTAAAAACTCATCTTCATTAAAGGCTGTATCTGTCTTTGAGGAGATGGGAGCAGAGAGAATGTCCCAAAAAGAAAGAGGAAGGGGCACACGGAGCCTCATATCCAGAGTATGAGCAGACAGCATTTAGAACAAATTAAGAATCACACACAAAGGTCATTTTTTGTGCTCTGGGGTTCAGGTAAAAATTGAACAGGCATGGACAGGGAGGCTACCTGCTTTAGGAACCGGTGACACAGGAGGAAGGGGCATGGATGTTCAATCAGCATTCTACTTCTGCATTCTGGGCTCAGAATCAATTAAGGAAAGGAAGTAACTTTGCCGCCTTCAGTTGACAAGTGGATGTAAAGGAACAGGGCGATGGGACCACCTAACTGAACCTCCAGCTGGGTGGGGACTCAGAGGCTTCCCACAGGCAAGCCTGGGGGGTGGTTTAGAGGTTTCTTTTAGTCTGACCATACAAGGTGGCACCCCTCTAACACCCCCACCTGAATGTGCCCAGAATTCACTATCTCACTACCTGAAGGGGGAGCTCCATCTGTAAGAAAATCCTACATTACACTAAAACCTGCCTTCCCCCATCTGTACACATTCCTAGTTCAGTTCTCCAAGGGTCCACAGGAAACATGCTGCTTCTACTTTTATGAACTGCCCTTTGGATTTTGAAGGCATCTGTCAAGCCCTTTTAACCTTTCTCTGCCTCACATTAAATATCATTAGCTCTTTTAACCGGTCAGCTCATGACAAAATTTCTACGCCTTTCGTGAGTGGGGGACCCACTTCAAACGGAAGTCTGTGAGGTATTATATCAGTCCCTGTGCCCCCAGTGCATGGATTTCGTCAGAGTCTAAGTCTATTACTGTGCCTCTCGGACCAACAAACAGAGAGGTCTACACCTGGCCATAGCGTCTGTTACCTGCCCCCACTGGTACTACGATGAGACAGATCTGGGCCTGCCCAAGCTTCCACCAAGTCTATTAGATATAACATCTTCCATGAGGCCAGGGGTTTAGGAAAACCCCACAGTAAATAGTCTCTTTCAAACCTCATCCATCCTGCTTCTGACCTCTGACCAGCACGCACTTCCTTCCTGCACACACAGCACATGGTTTCAATGGAAAGACAAAGCTGCTCTCTCCTCTCTCTCACCAGGGACGTAGGCTGTAGTGGTCAGAATATTCTTATCACTGTCGCCTTGAACTTCTGGAGTACATTTTGCTATTCAAATTACCAAATCTATTCTTGCTATTTGCATATGCCTAGATTTGTGAACATGATTTTAATTCCCCTAAAAACAATCAAAGAAAAAAGTCAGTACCACAGTATTCCTAGTAAAGAGTAAGAATTTATGGAAAAAGCAATGCTCCAGAGATAGTAAAAAACTACATATCACCATTTTTACTTATCTTAAAATACAACGTTAAAATCTAGGCAAAAGACCATTACAATTTGTGTGTGTGTGTGTGTGTGAATCACAATACAATGATTTAAAGATCACTTTGAGAATTATTCTATATAAACTATTAGATAATTATTATTAAGTGTACAACTTTAAAATGATATAAAACATGGTTTAAAATGAGCCTTTTATTTTAAAAATAATGTTATCAAGTAGTTTTGATAAAAGAACAGTATGCCCACAATCACACCATTCTAATATTGTGAGTCTTTTCATTTTGATCTATTTCCCTCCTCTACTGGTACACATAATTTATATATTACATAAAATGCCCATACAATTTTTATCTGTTTACTTTCACTTTAGTTGCTTTAGTAACAATTATAACAATTAAGGAGGAATGCTTCCTTCATATAAAATACATTTGCTAAAACATTTTTCAACTGGGAAAGGAGGTGGAAGAAGAACATGTTCCCACAAGAGAATCATGTCAGAATTTCTAGGATTGAAGTGATAGTTAAAAAAAAAAAAATCCAAAATGAGCATGGCTTTGATCTGTTTAAAGGATTAAAGAGGGTGAAAAATTTTTTTAATGTTTATCAAAAAAAGGCGTATGGTCTAAATAAGAGAGAGAAACAGGCTGAGAAAACAGGAATAGAGAGTGAAAACAATTTACTGAACAGTGAGAATTCCAGCTTGTTTTTTATGCAAACACCAGTAACTTTCGTCTGACTGAAGATAAAATGACCCAAGTTCTCGCTGGCCCCGACTCTCCTCTACACAAGCACAATTAGATACACAAGCGTGCGGACCCCAGCTCACATACCGGGGAACACCGCCCAAGTCAACACTGAGCTCTTCCACAGGGTACACAGGCCCTGGCCAGGCTGTGTACCACACCCTTCAAACGCTCCTCAACCAAAAATCAGCACTTTGCAAACACTGTCAGGCCAAATGTTTTCCACGCTCTCTCTAATGTTTCCCCCCAAGGTGCATCTTTTACCATATGAAACTAAATACACTGTGTGGGGCCCGTGAGATGAACAGCCTCCTGCTGACAACTCTTTTTATTCTTATAAGCAGCCTGTGGCACGGGTTGGATCAATCCAGAATGAGGTCACACTGGCAGGCAGAGATGGCAAAATCGTTACTGAAGTCTAACCCTGCTTCCCAGCGAGAAGCCTGTTCACTGTCCGGACAGAACGGCATTACTATCTTTAGGAAAGTGTGGATTCGTAAAGTGCACTTTCATTGCAGCTATAAAAACATTATTGAGATTTAAAAACAAAAAAACAAAACAAAAAATCAAAAACCAACTGTGGGAAAAATATGTGAATCCTCTAGCTAGAATATGGTCTTCTAATGACCAGAGTTTTATTTCAAGACAAATTTAACATTACTATACCTAGGAACCATCAACCTGTTCACTTTAATCTTTTTAATATGGCTGTGTTAATGAATTCCTTTAAACCTTCACAGTAAATGAAGTTATATGTCATGGTCATCTATGGAGCCTCCGGCTCGTGAGAGCACAAACACTGCTTAGGAAGGGGCTTGAGGATTCAGACAAGTATTTTACATAAATAATTATATATACATACATTTAAGTACAGGTTTCCAGGGTGGTGGGAATCTGAAACCCTTGGCTTCGGAAGCCCACCTTCTGCTCCAGGTCCTTCTGTCTTTGCGTACTGAAGAAGTCAATGTCCTCTCTCTTGTTTTATGCCCTTCTTCTGTGTCTTGCACTGAAACTCGGCTTCCGCTCTCTGACTCCACTACAAAGGGAACCCGTGCATACTGTAACTCTTGTCTTGAGCATAAGTAGGCAGATGGGTACATAAATATAAAACGGGACTTTTCCAAGCCTGCTTGGCTAGCGCCTCCAAAGTAGATCAGCACTGTTTAGCTAAGGTTTTCAGAGGATGGATCACGTCTGTCCAGGGTGCTAAATAAGCCTGTGAACTCTACTGTCCCTTAGCTTCTTGGTGTTATAGCAGGTCCTAGGAAATAGTCTTGCAACAATGACATCACAAGGTCAGATTCTTTTTCTTCTCATAGGGATAGATGGGACTCATAACAGCTAACAATAACTTTTAAGCAAGTTACATTAAGATCTGGGGCTCTTTTCTCAGAAGAGAGGTCACAGTAAATGATAAAAAGTAATATTTGAAGAATAAATTTCTTTTTTTACAGACGTGTATACTGTCTGTGTACACATGGCAGGAGGGGTGCTGAGGTGGGCAGAGGGTCCTGCTGGAGGCCCAGGTGAGAGGCCAGACGCCATCTGCAGCTGCGGCGGGGAGCACAACGCAGGCTAAAAAGGCATCTCCGCTGCGCTGCGGTGCTGCCACAGCCGTCACTTCTTTTCCTCAGTCAACCTGCGTCTTTGATGTTCAACTTTGAGTCAAAGGACTTAAACATGATTACCGCTCTTACCTTATATGAACTACCTAACCCTCCCAAGTTTTAGTGTCCACCTATGTAACATGCAACTACGACATACAGCACTTCCACAGGGTTCCTGTAAGACAGTCCAAACCCCAGGTCCAGGGTAAGCACTCACCGAGTGGAGGTGGAGGCAGCGGTGGTAACAATGGTCATGACAGTAGCGGCAGTTGTTTGACTACTAGGTGACTTTTTGGTGTATGATATGAATTGCATATTCATTTTATATATACTATTAAGTAGTGGACTGTAAAGAAAGGTGTAATAACTTCTCTGAGGTACAAATTCATGTGTGTAATCAGATCCACTTATGAATGCTGTATCCTATGCCACTGACTTAAATTTATATTTTTTACAATAACACATAGTTTTAAGTGATGCTCCTTCAGGATGTGCATTTCAATTCAAGTGATTTAAATAAATGTGAAACATAAAAAGTTTAGTACCTAACAATCATCAAATGCCTAGTTTAGTTTGAAACAATGATGAAAATTTGTTTTAAGATGAAAAAAGAAAAAGAGAGAGAGATAAGACTTCACACAGGCAGGAAATTATAACTGGCTTTCTTCTACCTTTAAACTCAAAATATTTCCAAATAAAAACAGGAAGCAGGTTCACTTCTGGATGCAATGAAACTTCATCACAAGTACACAAAAGATCCTGACTGAAATAATCAAAGAAAAAAGACTAAGAAAAACTTGAATGAACAGTAAAAGTGGAGAAGGGCACTTCAAACTATGAGCTATTTCTGCTGGTGGTGAGTCAGATTAAAGAAAAACAGCAAGGGTCAGTTAAGAACTCCTTTCTTGAGAAAGTAATACAACTTAGAAAACATAAGCCCAGGAAGTGTGGTAGTTAATGGTGGTCTGTCTGGTAACAGATCAATGGAAATGAACAAGGACTCCAGAGACATACAGGTAGGACGATGGAAATCATAAAGGGGTAACAGTGGTAGAAAGGAGGGACTGTTCAGGAAACGGCACTGAAACAGCTAATAAAATGGAAAAAATAATACAATTTCATCTCAGAAAAATAAATTTCACATGGATCAAAGATCTAAATGCAAAACATAAAAATTGAAAGCACACACCATGAGATGACACCAAGAGACTAAAGAGTGATAAATCTTACCATATTCTAAAAACTGACAAAAAATACCATAAACAAAGTTAAAAGTTACAAAATAGATGCTTTCAATATTTATAGGAGACAAAGGCCTTAGTAAGCATAATATATAAAGAACTAACAGAAATTAATGAAAATGACAAGCAACCCAAGAGGAATTTAAGCAAAGAATATAAGCAGTTTCAAGAAGAGGCATGAAAAGAAAAGAGCATTTCTGGTCAGGGCCCACTTCTGGCATTTAGTGGGGAGGGACCAGTGCTCTGCAATGTGTGGACATGTCCCACACAAACAACTTTCCAAAGATGCACGGTTTTTAAGCATTCAGCTGGACAAACCTGTTTATAATGATCTGACCTTAAATCCAACTCCATTTCAATAGCAAAGTCTTTCTGCAGTTTAACATGCATTGAATTTTCAGGAATGTTGTTCTGAAAATAGCTGTGCACCGTTTTACTGACAGCCTCTCGCAGCATGAGTCATCAGCGACACGTCCGCATCAAACTGCACCTGCAGCTGCCACGTATCTGGCTTGATCAAGCTGTCCGGTACAGTCGAACCAAACATTTACATACAGCAACGGACTTGATTTTATTGTACATCATTTCCCTTTTATTTATCCTTGTAACACAGTTAAGGTACTGTAATGATGTTTTTGAAATTAGGCTGGCAAGTAGATATCTTTCAATTTCATTGTTAGGTGGATGTTCACTATATTATATATTATTCTCATGATTATAAAACATTTTTTAAAAGCAGGAAGTCAAAAACGCCTTTTTGTGGCTTCTGTGCTTTGAACGTTTGCATTGTTGGGTTACTCAGCAATAAACCCTGGGATTACGCTATAAACACACTACATTTGCGTGAATCAATTTGGCCCTAAAAACTGAAACTGCTCTCACCTCTGAAGGGCGAGGCTTGGATTCTCTGGTGCCCAGTGTCCGCGGAGGGAGTCTTGGGTTCCTATCTGATAGGGAGCTGCAAAGTTTCTTGAGGTTAATCAAGGTCCTGAGAGTGAGGAGTCTGATAGCCCTAGTTCCACAGAAAGACCCTAATCTCCAGATCCACCCACAGGCCATGCCAAGCATTAGATGGTCCTGCATCACCTGACGCCATCCCTGTGTCCTTCACCAGTTCTAGGGAACATTTCTCCAATGGTTAATGTTTTCCTCAAAGTCATGTCAGGAATTATGGAATTTAGAGGGTGCTACAGAACCTTACAGTCTAAGATTTGAGAAGAATCCCTGTGCTTCTTCTAGGTTTATGTCACCAAATATCCACTGATGAGCTATGTTTACAGATCTGTGCTGAGTACCACAGAGGAGATGGAGATGAAGACCCCCAAGACCCCACATTACATATTCCGGCCTTTTGTTACTGTAAGTGCTGCTACTGCATTTTAAAAACGCAGTCACATTACTGCTGATAATATATTCCAACCCCTGAGCCTCGTGGCCTAAGATTTTCGAGACCCTGGACATGTGTCCGCATCTTGATGTGGCAGTTATTGGGGCCCAGGTACAGTGTACTTGCTGTAAAAACTGACTGAAGAAATGTAATTCCTAAGGGGAAAAGTAACAATATTAGAATGTTAACTAAATTTTAAGCAAACATAGGTCATTTTAATTCAAGCCAATACTGTTTCCAGTGCATGCCTTATTTCCCTGTGAGAAGCAGCAGCTTTCAAAAGCAGCTGTTCTCATGGACTGATTACTTCATAGATCAACAAAATAAGAATTAAACAACTACAGGCTGAATTTTTTATGTTAATAGCATTTTAAGTATTAGTGAGATTTTATATTATAGTAGTGATGGATCTTAATTTTTAATGTTATAAAAGCACAGTTTTTTGTTGGTATTGTAAAGCGATCAAACCTTTTTATAAAGGACAATGGAACTGGTGCTAGGCAGTTGGATTAATGGAGACACTAACTAAAGACAGGGCTCCAAAGTTGTTCATCCACTCTCGTTTGCTATCCCCCTGTAAAATGACAGATGAATAAATTTCTACAATGAAGCAGTTCTACAATGAAGAACATCCTAAATATCTAGTAATAGAAGGATGGTGCCATACAGTCACTAAAAAGTTGAATTTTGAAGACGACTTCGGCACAGGTAAAGCAGGATATAAAATTCTATGTAAATAGAATTATATAAATAAAAAGAAATATAACTAAACATTAAAATTGTAATAGTATTAGGGCTGAGATTATGAATGATCATTTTAAAATAATTAGAGCAGAAAGGTTAACACAGAGAGTAGGAGAAACTATCTGTAATAAACATATCAAACCAGGGACTTCTATGAAGAATATAAAAAGAATGCCTACAAGGCAATACAATAAAGGCAGAGAACATTAAAAAAAAAGTGAACAAAGACTTAGGCATTTCATAAATAAGTAAAAAAAGCAACTATAGCCAATAAATAAATGAAAAGGTGTTTAACTTCACTAGACACCAAGGAAGCCAACATAAAATACTACTCCATACACATGAGAATGGCTCAAATGAGAATAAAAGCAAGTGTTGGAGCAACGATTTGGAGAAACAGAACTGTAAGAGACTCCCGGAAGTATAAATTGTAACATTCACTAAGCTTGAACATAAACCTACCCTATGACACAGCCAGAAATGTGTACAAATACTCAGCAAAAGACAAGAATATTCAAAGCAACAATATTTACAAGAGCTGAGTACAGGACATAAACCAAATGTTCACCGACAGAAGAGAGTATAAATTGTGGCAGTCACACAACACAGCAGAGAACGGACTTGTCACCACCCTTTGAGGTGACAAAAGAACCACACAGCCAGAGCGCTGAAGGAAGGAAGGCTGACACAGGCGTCTGCTCCCTGTGACCCAGCTCACACAGCACTCAGAAACAGGTGAAATGAATCTGGGATGTGAGACACAAGGAGAGCTGCCTTAGGGGTACGTGCGGGGTGCAGGTGGCAGTGCCTGACGCATGCCTGGCTTCTGGTATGCTCGCAACATTCTGTTGCTGCTCGTAACACTAGCATATGTTTGGTTTACGAAAATCTACCAAGCTCTGGTTCAAGGTTTGCAAGCTTTTGTATATGGCTATTATACATCAATAAAAATTTACTTAAAAATGTTATCAGACACAAATTACATGGCTATTTAAAGTGCTTCTGAGCCTTTTAGAGATGCCGTTAACTGCAGCTAATAAAGATAAGCCATTTCAGAGTCTTTAAAAATCTGGTAGCAGAAGAGCACACGGTTTGTCTCCTTGTATCTTTCCCTCCACATCATCCAGGAACCGATGAAATGCATCTTTCCTGGAAACGTCCCTACATGGAGTCTTCTGATCATGTCTGTCCTTGAACAAATCACTTCCTTATTCAAACAGGCACCGCCAGCCTCCTCCTGGCTGCTGCCTGCCACCTACTCTCTGATGCTCAAACTCTGCAGGGGCCTCTGAACGGAAATGCTTTGTCCGTGTGCCAAACTGTCAGAGGGTATCCAACACTGACTGTGAGCCGGTGCCTTACAGAGGTCAAATCTCCCAGGTTTTATTCATCTTCCAAAGGTCTTGGTCAGGTGAGCCACTGCGCCAAAAGGCAAATCAAGGAATCACATCACTCCTCTCTCTGAAAACTAACGCTTAGCGACTGGATTTTGCTGCCATGTCTGGATGCTTGTTCCTCAGGAGGAGCTTCCTTGCAGGAGGCACCTCCATCACCTTCAATGGCCCATTCTACCAATTATGTAGCTCTGCGCCACATCTGAACCCAGGAGGTGATGCAGTCCGTGCCGACAGCGATCTCTGGCACCGTGTGAGTTACTAGTCCACATTAAGAACACAGCTCATGGGGTCTGGCACAGGTGGCAGAAGAACGGGTTGCAGCAACACTTCCGAGAACACTCAGGAAGTGGGAAAGCCTTCGGGGGATAGAGACGCAGGTTTCCAGGTCCAATGCCACATCAGGTTGGTAAAAATGCCTTATCTGGAAAGTCATCTCTGAAACAGTCTTTTTTTTTAGTTAACATCAAGGGATTTCTTTAAAGTTTTGTAAACTTTTTTATAGCTTACCTTTCAAAATAGCATTGTCCCTGATTTAGGACAGAAACGAAAAAGGTAAATGCCACTAAGCCCTCAGAGCTCTCCCATTTTACAGATGAGGGATCTGAGTGGCACGGGAGGGAAAGCCTGAATCCAGATCACAGTCCCTGGCCATTCGGAGGAAGCCCGGTTTCCTTGACTACCAGGACAGGGCTTTCTCCTCTACGCCGTGCTTCCTCAACATATTCCAGATGAGATCTATTTTTCCAAGGCAAACAAATAATCATAACATTGATGTTCCTTTCCAGAATCATTGCAATTTCACTCACAGGTCTTTCTTCCACTGAAGGAAAAGTAAAAATGCCAAGTATGGCACAGAAGGAGAGGAGAGGGGAAGAACAAGGAGGACAGAGTAGTGGGTCACTCTCTGTCCTGTAGAACTGGCTAGACACAGGGACAGGACGCAGCCGGCGGAGACGATGAAGCAGTAACTCCTGAAGACCCCAGCGTCCCAGGGTCCCCCTTAGAGAGGAGCAAAGCTGCCAATCAGATCAGGAGACCGGGAGAGCGCCAGCTGTTTTGGCCCTCCACTGGCGACATTTAGAATCTTAGCTACCAGTAATCTTTTTCCTTTTTCTTAATTTCTTTTAGGTATTCCTAAGTTGAATGTTTTAGTTCTTAATTTTACTTTTATCCTCTTTTCATTTAAGAAGATATGTATTATAATGAATTAAGCAAAACAGTGGCATGTAGAGAAAGGTTAATCGTCCCGCCCTTTCTCCTGATAAACACGCCTTTCACTGTTCGGTGTGCACTGCTTTCACAAACAAAATGCATATACATCACTTTTTAATCCATCTGGGTTTTTTATCTTGGCTTACGGTATGAGGCAGAGATGTAACTTTAGCTTATTTATTTTTTAAATAGGTGACCTAATGTCCTAACTCTATGCATGTGGGTGGGGGTAAACGCAGAAAAACAAATACACACACGCACAATTCCTAAGAAGTGCAAGTCTTTGGGGGTGGGGAGCACTATGAATGTGACACTTCGTCTATGCAGTCCGCAGAACTCAAACCAGCTTTGTCTCTGGGAGGTCAGTGTGGCAGGGACTGGTTTAAAAGACAGGGTTCTTTTCCCTCACTGAAGCATTCCTTCATGTTAACAGAATCTGGGAAAATGAAGATCTCTCTTAATTTTTTAGCAGAATGGTGGAATTATTATTCATCCTGCTCTTTGAGTTGTTTTTGTACCAAAGTCCTCAGATGAGAAAACTTGACAATTCTTTGTTTTTATGATTGTACATATTTGGCTGTAGATTGTTTCACCCCATTTTATCCAATAACCCCTTCTCTGTCAAACTGAGTAATTTGAAACTTTCACCTTTTTCCTTACAATCTGCCCAGCTTCCATTTACTTCCAAATATGGTGGGACATCCCCCAAACAACATGCAAGACCTGAAGTGCTAGAGAGACAGTTTGGGAGGCATGAGAGAGCACTACAGAATGTCTGTCTATGCTAACTTGGGCAGCTTCCTGTTCATCCCATTTTAGAATCTGGGCTTATTTTAT
Source organism: Mormoops blainvillei (assembly GCA_004026545.1). NCBI lineage: Eukaryota > Metazoa > Chordata > Mammalia > Chiroptera > Mormoopidae > Mormoops > Mormoops blainvillei. The sequence continues at coordinate 75,481 of PVJD01003814.1, read as the reverse complement.
CTGTGTGGCCGGTCCTACTGGGAGGGTATGGCTGGGTCCTGATTTAGAGTCAAGCGTGACTTAGAGAGCAGCAGGACAGTTTCTTCTCATGGAGAAGATGCCCTGTGGTCAGAAACCCCCACCCCCACCAGGAAAGTGAGCTTGCTCCTTCCCGGGTCAACCTGATTGCAGGGTTTTGTCTTTTCCATGTTAGAATAACTTTTAAAAAGTTAATTTATGCCCCTAAACCACTCTGAGGTTGCTGTGAGTGTGTTAATAGTTACGGTCCGACCCTTCCTGATGCTTTCGCCGAGTCCTGCGCATACCAGGAGTGTTACTCGCTGTTCAGAATCCCGTGTGTCTGAAATGCCGACCTTTTGCACAGTAATACCGCTGTCGCGCCTTTCCTGATGAACACGTGTAACGACAGCTTTCCTAACAATATAGAAGGCAAAACAACTAAGATTAAGAAAAATCATTACCCACTGAAAGTAAGCTTGAGTCCGTCTCCTCAGCCACTGTTCTAGCCTGCTTCGCATCTCTCCTCACCTCTGAGGTCCTGGAGGGCCACAGCCTCATAGAAAGGAAACCCAAACCATGGGGAGAAAAGCGTGACCGGCTCGAGCCACCCTTGAAAGGTGAGCCCTTCATTAATAATATGCACCGCTCGAGTATTCTGCTCTTGGACTCGTAAGATAACCTGACATTGTTCTTCTGGGCAAACTTCCAGTTTTCAGGGAATCCTGCGCTTGGTTTTGTTTTAGCGTTGGCTTCAGTAACTCCCTAAGAAACTTAACCAGCTGCCAACTGACCCTATTCACAAACAGAGAACACAAGGGCCTATTGTAAACCCAGTGACAATATTCAGACTGGCTAAAAATTCAGCACCTCAGAGTTACAGAATAAATTTTCCTGGACCATCCTGAAAACCTTTGTTGTTATTACACTTCTTCCAACTCTTTCCATGAGACTCAGGGAGGATGGGTGCACTTATCACCAAATCTGTTCTCCTTGGCTGGTTTCTGACAAGAAGTCTATTTCAAGCAATCCTATTGCTTTTTTGGTTATATTGATGTTTTTCTGCGGAAATGATGTATCTTTCTGTATGTCCACTGGCTCTTCTATGCTCGCTCCAAGAGAGGGAAGTGGCCATGTTTGCTTTGTAAGTGATGAAGTGATGAGGAGTTGTGCCAGAGAGCATGCAGGCTTCTTTTCAACTGTTTAGTCTTCACAAAAAGCGGAGGGAAGATTTCAGATTTTCTGTAAATTTCTTTGCCATCGTGGCGATGCAATCATCTGCATGGTATGAGGAAGGGTTGGCAAGCAGAACGAGAGCAGGGGGTTTTACTTGTGCCTCAAGTTAATTTCATCTTCGTGGCTTAAGTTGTATAAGCAGTAACACTGACTTAATCGTGGGGGGGGCGGGTGTGTGCGCAAATTATCTTTAATGTCTGTAGAACATTTTTAAAAGGTATATTAGATCACAAGCAAAATCTCAATACATTCTCCAAAATATATACTGCAGAGCTATTACTTTACTTTCTGATTCTCCTTAATCTTTTCCATCCTGGTTTACATCCCTTTTGTGAACCAAAACAGAGGGATTTTTCTGTGATGAAAATTATTTAAAATTCACTTCCACCACCTTAGGTATTTAAGGAAAACCGACAGTTTTCTTCACACCATCTTTTCTGCATGGCTACATCCACACTTTTTGCTACACATATTATTCATTACTCACAGCTCAATAAATTATATATATATTTATGATAAAAACAAAGAACAACAACAAACAAGTTAATTTCGTTGGAGCTGTTAATTTCTAAGAAGGTTACTTAAAGCAGTAAAGTTTTCTTTTATAGAAAATAAAGTTTAAAGTTTCATTATTCATCAGAAACACCTGGAAATGATTTGAGGGTTTTCAAAGTCACTATTCTAATAGGTATTACTTCCAACCTAACCATTACTGGCCTTTGAAATATAGAAGCTAAAAGCAAACTGGACAGATCAAATACTACAGATAAAAGCATTTTGAAAAGCATACAGTGCTATAAAAACATAAGGTGGTGGTATTAAAAATGGATTTGGACATGAAATCCCAAGCTCATTCATTTCAGTGATTCCCTTAAATCTTGGGTGAGGGCAGAAAATAGTAAGACTTTAATCCAGATCCAGTTCTACATCTTACTGGGGTCCTTTCAGGCCAGTCGACTTTCATCAAATTACTCTCCATCCCTAAAGGATTAGAAACGAACTGAGAGGTTCTGGTCAAGCGCCATAGCTTTTCACACAGAGCCATCACGCTCACTTTCTTAAAGGACGTTTGAAAACTGTGTAATCAAATCTGAAAGTAACTTTTCAAGAGTTGCATGTAGTCTTTCTGACAAAGAAGAGTTTTGTATTTGTGGCAAAGTTAAAATCTCTGGCTGTAGCTAAATAGTTGGTGATAAAATAGTCACAAAGACAAGGGAAAGCCCTCATGTGAATTGATACAGGGATTAACAATAGTAATAAATTTGAAAATATGTCAGAAGGGATAAATTGCCCAAGGGCAGAGACTATACACACAGTGCACTGTGCCCCTGGACGCTGTGTGAGCAAGAGCTCAAGGCACAGCTGCTGAACTGCACCAGACTCATAATATATTCAATATTAATTTGATAAAACAAATAAACGAGGCGACTATTCTGTGGGTGTATTTTATAAAATACACACATTTTTACACACTTCCTATAGAAGTATACGTGATGATTTGGTTGCAAAGATGAGACTTAATTTCTGACATTTCTGTATTTTTTAGATTTTTACTATAGCCATGTTTTGCTTTTGAAATCCAAATAAGTAAAATCAAAACAAAAACTTACGGGCTAAATTTGCCAACAAAGACTGGGTATTATTTTTAAAACACAGAACAATTCGAATTCTGTGTGTGTGCACGATTGCACGCATCTAATAAAGAGTTTTCCAAAACTGGGTTTGGTCAGTGGTACTGTGGGGGCCGACTGGATGCGCAGCTCCAGCTCAGTCCCGGCTCCCATAGCCTGCAGGGCCTTACATTATCCTCAGACTAGACAGAATTTCAACTTTATTCCGTAAGGCCAAACCGTTTCCTATGATTGGTTCCAGATCCAGTGCTTGAGCACTTCCTTAGTTCAAGGCACACTAGAGACACTGTCAGAGACAGAAAGATAGCTCACTGCACCAGGAGAGGGAGATGGTGTTATGGGTTCAAACGTTTCTCTTCTTCTCCTCTAACCTATGGTCCTGTTTTCGGAATCTAAAACTAGACGAGGATATTGAAGAAAACAGAAAACAAAATAGGAAATAAAAATATTCTATGATGCATGCAAAGCAAATCTACAAACTTGATAATTTTAAAACAAATTTAAACTTGGTCATGAGGCGAAAGTTTTGGAAATATTTTCATATTATTTAGACTTACAATCAATATATTCAACTTATCTATAACTATACCAGTAAACTAACACTTTCTACTTGTTTTGGCTTTTTAAAAAAGACATCATATTCTAAGGTTTAACATACCTGGTTTCAGCTATAAACTTGTCTAACCTCATACAGGGGTTTGTTTTTCAAATTCAGTATCCAAAACATGGATAAATTAGGCTTATGAGGAAAATCAAACCTTTATGGGTGAAACAAATCTAGAAAACACTCAAAAAAATAATATTTTGAAAGACCTGAGTAGAACCAATGCTGTAACTTGCAAACTCTCACAGCTCTAAGATCTCTGGCTGTGGACAGCCTTATTTATGGGGTCTCACATCTGGGCAGATTAATGTATCTGCACATGAAAGACACACAGCTCTCCGTCTCCTCCAGGTCCGCCCTCGAACGCAGGTCCTTGGGAAAAATCAATTCCTTGAGAACACGATGAACATCAGAAGCAACAAAGAAGCACATGACCAGCAGTTATGAGCTGGAAATTCATGTTCCAAGCACAAGCTGGACCTCCATTCTCCCCTTCTGATCTGCGGCCCCACAATCTTCCCGTATATAATCTAGAAACAAAACATGAGCAAACCAGTGACTAACTACAACAGTATCTCCTAGATCTACCGTACACTCTTCCTCCTGCTCAAAATTCCATGCCTCTCTGCCCAAAGGGCGCACCTGGGAGGGCAGCACGCCCTGCGTCTGTTCACTGACACCCGCCCTGGAACGTGGGGCCTAGTCACGTGCACCTGGCGTAACAGGCCTGGGCTCGGCAGCGCGGACGTGCCCAAAGAATGGTGATTCCTGCCCCCGGAGCTCAGAGACACCAACGGAAAGCACAACCAACACAATGGAATCCACATTTGGAGCGAAATGGGTTAAAAGAGTATGGGAACTCAAAGGAAGGAACCAGGAGTATCTGCCTAGAGCAGCTGGGGAAGCCAACAGAGACGTGGTGCTGGGGCTGCGTTTTGAGCCTGAGTTGACCAGGCAGTACAAGGAAAAAGAACACTTGAGAAGAAGGGACAGCATGTCCTGAAACAACAGAGACGTATGAAAATCATGATGCTGTCATTGTTGGTGGGAAGGTAGGTTGGCTTATCCACTGTAGAAACAATATGGAGGTTCCTAAAGAAATGAAAATACAACTACCATATGGCCCAGCAATTCCAGGTCTGCGTACACAGCCAAAATGAATAAACACGGGATTTCACAGACAGATGTGCGCTCCCACGTTCACTACATTATTCACAGCAGCCGAGATATGGAAACAAACTAAGTGCCCACCAACAAATGAATGTACAATGAAGTTGCAATATATACACACAGACGCACCTACAAAATGGGAGTATTATTCAGCCACGACAAAGAAGGAAATCCCGCCACTTGTAGTAAGATGGATGGGTCTTGAGGGAATTATGCTAAGTGTGGTAAGTCAGACGACGACAAATACTGTACGGTATCATTTATATGTGGAATCTAAAAGAGCCAAATTGGCAGAAACAGGGCAAAAGGGTAGTTACCAGAGGCTGGGAGCAGGGAAACTGGGGATATGCTCTTTTAGTTTACTTGCGAACTAGTAGATAAACCCTCAGTTCCGAATGCACAGCACAGTGATTGTCGATAACAAGTACTGCATTGCAAACATCAAAGCTGCTCGCAGACAAGATCTTCACTGTCCCCCCAACAGGAAAGAAGTGATCATCGTGTGGCATGATGGAGGTGTCAGCTAACGATGAGGAACATCCAACGATGTTCCACACATAAATGCATCAAATCATCACATTATACATCTTAAACTCACGCAATAGTCTACGTCAGTTACATCTCAATGAAAACAAAATTTTTTAAAGTCCTAAAGTCCTAAAGTATTTGGGAGCAGTGGGAAGTGAAGCAGCGGATGTGAGGTGGGGAGGAGCGGCCAGACAGTGAAGGGCTATGGGAGGCTGCACACAAAACCCGCCTGGGCTCCTCCAATGTGACACCAGCGGCGAGGAAGTACAGGGGCCCTGGAAGGTGTTTCTCCGTGGGGGATGGGGGCGGGGGGGGGGGGGTGTCTCAACGCCCCACCTCTACAAAGTGTCTCTTTCCAAGCTGGATAAAACTGACACATTCTCATGGCTCGCCTTCTCTCTTCTCCCTTTGGAGTGGAGCCAAGCCATCCCTCCTGTCCTTTCCAACAGCTTCCTTTGAGGAAGGAACAGAGCCCTGGCTCCAAACCTCACTGCCCAAGCTCTCGGTCTCAGGTCTCGTTTTTATAGGTGGAAGGGGCTGGACTGCGCGAGCTATAGAATTCAGGGACTCTATAAGCAGAGTGTGAAAAGTAGCATGTTTTCATTTTAACAATCACAGAAGGGGAGGAGGATTGGTAACAGCAGTATTTAAAATAATCTCAGCCGCACAACTGTACAGAAAACAAAATCTAGCTAATAAGGGATGGCTGGGTGAGTATAATCAGATACGTACGTCAAAACTTCTCAGTTTTCTCATCTGCCAAATGTAGGTAACAAATTTACCACTCAAGTTTATGGTGGGGCTTAAATGAGAAAACACACAAAAGTGACTATCTGAACACCTGGCACGCAACGGATCTAAGTAAATGCTGATTCAGCCTAGTATGATGTATCTCTCAAGTGAATGTATAAGCATGGCACCCTTTGTATCAGTTAACAAAAGATATGCAAATATGATGACTGTGTGTAAAAACTTTTGAAAATAAAATTTTATAATTGTCATTTTGGAAAAACTGAAGGTTTGTGGCTTCGAAGAAAAACAACTATTATACAATAAATCTGCTGCTTCTGTAGAGACCTAAAAGAAAGCGTTCCCCTCTCTATCCCACTGCCGCCCCCAGGGGAAAGGGGCTTTGCCTTTGATTTTCAAAGCATATCTGATTTCTTCCAGCCATTACAGAGTCAAAGAATAAGACGGGTTTAGATACAGTGAAGTGAAGGAATAACAACTCTTCTTACTTCAATTCTGCACTTAAACCAATAGACCCAAATCCTTTGAAATATGATCATCAATGCAATTATGCGTTGAACTGCCGTAAATTAACAGACAGTCATCTGGGAAACATAAAACAAACCTTGTGACAATGTGCTTCTAATTGCACGGGAGATCAGGATGTTAGTGATATTTTATATTCTGCTTCACTGCCCACTAAGAAGCATATATTTTCATAATAATGCTTTTTCCAAGTAGAAACAACCTAAGGAGTTATAACTCAATTTCCAAGATGAAGAGGAAACCAAAGGGAAAAATATACAACTGAAACAATGCCCCTAGTATTTGGACGAGAGGTGGGAGGGGCAGGAGAAAGAAAGAGCCAAAATAAATCTAAATGACTGCTTTGAAATCATTCCTCAGGTTCGAACAGCAAGCTAAACTCATCTCAGCTTCCCTGTTTTAATGATTCAGACATCTCCAAACGTCCGATAATAAAAACCGCCTGCCTGCCATGTGCAGGAATCTGGGCTGGGCAAAGGGGTAGGTTATAGATCTCCAGAGGAATCCTGCTTGTGTTAACTCAGTTCAGCTCACAAAGCGAAAAATCCACTCAGCACTCATATGCCCTTCAACCATCAGCTTTGCATCTTTATAAACACGGAGTTAAAGGTTAAGGTTACGAATGTCACACATGGGCTCTGGTGCAGAGCAAGGGCTCCTGCAGGCACTCACACCGACACCCGTCTTTGTTCTGTTTTCAGACAGGACGGAAACCTGTGGGAAAGGCTGCCCCCTTGTGTTCGTCTGGGCACAGCTGTGGTCCTGGCTAGAGTTGGGACAAGCGGCTGGCTGGCTGGCTGGCTGGCTGCACAAGCCTTTCATCATCTTGCACAGACAGGCATGATGGCTTCAGAGATCAGACTTAGCCACTCAACCTTTGCCCAGAAATCAAGGCCGGTGTAAGTGAGGATCACGGCTTGTGCTTTCAGAGAATATGGCTCAACAACGAGACAGCTGTCTGGGCCTCTGGAGGCAGAGCCACATAGCTGGTCCTCGAGCTTTTTCAAAGCTCCTTGTTGTGAGAAGAGATCTCCAGAGGGGTGGAATTCTTTCTGTCTAGTGGCTTTCTGAAGGTCAGCTAGAATCCACAGTCAGAGGGGCAGACAGGAGGATGCTGAGAACAGTGAGCAATTAAAGGTAATAGGAAAACCCAAGACACAGGCAGCAGGGAGGTTCCTGAAAAACCGAACAAAAGAAAAAGAAGGGCCATAGAGACCACCTGACCCAACCTTACTTTATGACAATATACATTCAGGTCTGGAAATTCCCACAGAAAGTGGCCAACTTGCCAGAGATCTCAACTGGCAAAACCAGTGCTGATTCTCATTTAGGAGGCTGCTTTATTAGCTGGTTTGGAATCAAAACTATGAAGGGTCTACAAATAACTTGGAAGATTAAATTAAAGTAGCCAGTGTGGGAATCTACGTAGGTCATATAGAATCAACCACATACCAAGCATGAAAAGACATGCGAGAGAATGATTAGGCTAAAAAGTAGGCAAATAAAGGTTTATCTTTTCAGAGTAAATGACACTTCACTACATATAAAAACCAATGCATCTGTTTTTTTCTTTTAAGAGACTTGGAATCCTGAGAAAGGAAGGCTTATCAAAAACACTGATATCCCCTCCTCCCTTCCCCGTATCTCTTCACCCCAAAATCTCAAGTAAAATATCCAAAGAAAGGTAAAAATAGGGTAAGGCTATGTCAACACAGGAAAAGGACTCATCCAAACGCCAAAAACTTTGAAAACGGAACCAGATTAAAGGTCGCCCAGGCACACTAGAATTACTTTACGCCACTGCGAAAGCAGCCTGTCTCTCCAGGGGCTGGGAGAAGAGGCCACGGACCTCGTGGACACCCAAGAGCAAGGAGGCCACGGGCAAAAGATTCTGCAGCAGCGGAAGCAGCTTTGGCTGCTGCTATGGCTCAGGTCCCCACGGCAAAGGACCTGATATGAAAATGGGAATGCCTCTCCCTGAAAGAGATTAGTACTGGTCTAATTTTAATTATTTGAAATGACTTGGTAATGGCAAGATTTATAGAACATGAAACACTCAAAGAACAATGCAAGAAAGGGTGCCACTGCCAAAGTATGGGACAGAGAATAGGAGAATTAAAGAAAAAAGACCAGCGAAACTTAGGTTCTGGCACATTGCACCCTGGAGACTATGGTACAAAATCTCGACTGGGGCAGACGAGCTGTCTAGAGGAGGAGGCATCTGACGTGCCTTCCCCTGGAAGCACCCCTTCCTTAGAAGATCACAAAGGGGCTTCACACAACTCCTGGGGACAATTCTGGCCTTAGGAAGCACAGAAAAGCTCTCCTCTTGAATAAAACAAAACTGAGAAGATTAAACTGAGACTCAGAATCTCTGCTTCTCTGACAGTAAGCAGCCGAGCCTTTTGCAGCCCAGATGTACCTGTGCGCCTGTCGATTGCCTGGGACACACTGAGGGGAGGGGGAGCAATTAGTTTCAGGCACATTGTGAGCTAAACAAAGACTCTTCAGCAGTAACATCAGCTTGGCTCTGGGATCCTGGACAATGTTATCCCATTAAAATGTCACTGGCCTGATAGCCTTTAATGAGAAATGTTCAGACTAAACGGATTTTGCTCTCACCTACGAAACTCCAGAATGTTTATAATGAAAACCAAATGTATTCACTTCTTTAAAAAAATGTTTTCCACACTTTCTAACTTCCTTTAAAATACCTAGGAGTGTTTTAAACTTTGAAAAAATAAATGATGAATACTAGGTAGCTCTGGCTGTTCATATGTTCTCCCAGTGATCTTATTAATTGATTCTTTCATTCCACCAATATTCACTGAACACTCAAGAGATCTTCACCAGAAGCAAAGAAATGCAAAGACTTACAAGGTAAAATGTGTCTATCTCACCCTGGCTAGTGTGGCTCAGTGGATTAAGCGCCGGCCTGCAAACTGAAAGGTCATCGGTTCAATTCCCAGTCAGGGCACATGCCTGGGTTGTGGGCCAAGGTTCCCAGTTGTGGGGGAGCGGGGGTGTGAGAGGCAACCAAGCACTGATGTTTCTCTCCCTCTCTTTCTCCTTCCCTTCCCCCTCTCTAAAAAAACAAATAAAATCTTTTTAAAAAAGTGTCTATCTGATCTGCAAGAAGATACTCACTCTTGAATATTTAACTAGTAGTTTCTAACATAAAATAAGCCCTAATATTTGTTAACTTTGATGTCATTATTATAATCAATATTAATACTAGTCTCCATGCAAATGAACCAGATAATCAATCTGAAATGTATGATTATCTGTGAGAACATAAAGTACCAAAATCAACGTAAGGACCAATAAAAAGAACATGAAACGGATAACAATTGATTATTGCTTTATCAAATCGCAACCCTAAACACGAACCAGGAATAGTTGGTTTTCATGGCTGTTAATACCAAGTTTTTTAAGGACTAGAAAATTCCTGTAGGATTTAAACTGTTTCACAAAATACAAAACAGTAAAAACCACCCCCCTGATTTGTTGTTTCATGCAATTAGTGTAATACTAATACCTAAACCCCACAAATATAAAATAAACATACACAAAAAAACTACTGATCAAGCAAAAAAATTACGTAAAAAACTCTCAACAAACTGAACTCATTGTTCTATTAACATATTGAAATACACTCAGCAAATAGTGTATTCCAGGAAGACAAAACTGGTTTGCTATTAGAAAATGTATTAAAATGATCCACAGAGTAAGTGGGTTGAAAGAAACATGTCACCTACAAGATGTGGGGAAGGTCATTTGATAAGCTCAACATCTACATATGTTTTAACAATTAATCTAAACAACAGAAAGAGAATACTTTATTTTTACTATAAAGACCATCCAGATCACACGTCAGGGTGACACACTTATAATGGACATAGAATTCCTACAATGTGAGGAAGGAGACACCATTATTACACCACTACTTAACATGTCCTGGGAGTTACAGCAAATGCACTTAAACAAAAGATATAAATACTGACAGAAGAGATTAAGACAAAAATATACAGGTTACAACACAGACAAAATATAAATGTTTGGTATTAAAAACATATCGATACTACTGTACCGTACTTGAAATGGTTAAAATACCAAGTTTTATATTATATAGGGTGGGGCAAAAGTAGTTTTATAGTTGTGAGTTAACAAAACAGAGTTTATTCTTGTATTATTACTTATGCTATTATTTTCCATACAAACTGTAAACCTACTTTTGCCACAGCCTGTTTTTTTTTTAAGACCTTATTTATTTATTTTTAGAGAGAGGGGAAGGGAGGGAGGAAGAGAGGGACAGATACACTGATCGGTTCGCCCTGACTGGTGGCGGAACCTACAACCCAGGCACGTGCCCTGACTGGGAATGGAAGCGGCGACCTTGCAGTTTGCAGAACAACGCCCCCCACCCCACCCCCTGCCACAGTGGTCAGGGCCATACCCTGTATTATTTATCACAATTTTTAAAGAAGCACTATGTACACACACGAGTATGAGAAGACCGGTGCTGATCCCTATGGTAAGGAACAGCTCTTACTCAGCTCCTGCATTTTTCAAATGGGCCCACGCCGTGACCTGCAGTGTGCTGAAGATCTGTGCCCAGTGGCTTCCAGTGGACAGTGCAGCTTGGAAGGGTGAAGAGATGGAAGCTTTCCATTTTGGAACGACCACGATACCAAGAAAATCTGACCAATTTTACTTATTATCCAAGAAAAATCTGCATCAGATAACAGTAAACCAACTCTAACATTGTGTGAAGAGATTATGCAATGAACAAGTAAGTGCTGTTTTCTTCTCTCTCTAGGTCAGGAAATAAATATAATTCGGGACATGAATTTTAGCAAGGAGAAGCTCCGTAACTGCCTTCAGATGCTGTGACTACACCAATAAATTCAGTATCTATTCTTGAATTAAATAAAAATATTTTTTCTTAGCATGATAAGTAAGCAATATGAATCAACAGGTATCAGCAAACCTGAAACTAAAATGTTCGGGATAGTTTCATTAACGTCAGAGAGGAACCAGACAGAATGGCAGCTATAGCTATCATTATTGACCATATTTTTAAAGGCAATATAAAAGTAAAAAGAAACAAGACAACTATTAGATATCAGGAGAATAAAATCATTAACATCTGGGTAAAGAAAAAATTATTAAAAATCAGTTGAAACTAAGTTAATGTTAAGAAGTGACTAGTAAGGCTGCCAGTTACTTACTGATTAAAATAAATTCTTTCCAAGTGGCAAGGCTGATAATAAAGTATATTTAAAAGAAATTCACTAGTTACTGACTTTAAAGTATTATGAATGTATGACATGGCTTAAGAATCACAAAATGTTAAGATTTTCCTTTTTTTTTTTTTTAAAGATTTTGTTTATTTTCAGAGAGAGGGGAAGGGAGGGAGAAAGAGAGGGAGAGAAACATCAATGTGTGGTTGCCTCTCACATGCCCCCTACTGGGGACCTGGCCTGCAACCCAGACATGTGCCCTGACTGGGAATCAAACCAGCAACCCTTTGGTTTGCAGGCCAGCGCTCAATCCACTGAGCCACACCAGCCAGGGTGAGATTTTCCTTTAAATAAATCAAATGAAATCTGTTGGTAAAACCCCCACTTCACTAAGGAAACACACATACACACATTCAAATCACACCGACTTCGTATCAACCCAGCAACCTACTGTGGCAGAAGTAAAACCAGTTCAGAAAAAGGCTAGGTAGTATTCATTATTTTCCCCATGTTGTAAAAAGAGGAATATCATATTTCCTCTTAAAATATGCCCCTCAAATTTTAAAGATTTAACCATATGGAAGAGATCTGAAAGTGTATAAGAAAAGGCTAAGGATTTGGAATCCTAATTCAATTTCCCCTCACATTTTAACAGGCATCTGTAGCAAACATTTACTTTTAGAGATATTCTCGGTAGGGAATTGAACAAAAAGCTATTGTGTTTAAACATGTGAGGTCTCTCCGGTCCCATCTATACCAACTTTTCAAACATCAGGTTAGAATTAAATATTTTTAAACTTCAAATTAACTATTTCCAGACCACAAAATGTATTCCACACTTACTGGTCAGTATAAATTCTCCAAGTGAGTTATAGCTGAGTTCAAAACTGAAATCTGCATTTTTCAAGTGCCAATAAAAGAACTTTGCTGTAGACTCTGACATCACGCTGACTTGTTCAAGAATTCCATATAATGTTTTCATTTCCTCCTCTAACAAAAATTTTCATCTGCATTTGCTAACTGACTCTATCATGTCTGATGGAAAGCATATGGGTATCAGTCACATCACTCTGCTAATATCTTCCTATTAAACAGGAATTACAACTTTTTCTATAAGCTAACAAGAGTAAAAAAAAAAAAAAAAAAAATTTACAGGCCTGCCCTGATCACTATAAACACCACTATGTTTTAGTTTGTAATCTGGGTCCTATCATGGATCTGTTAACACATAAAAGAAAACAAGAGATTATCCATGATCAGTGGTACGGCCATTTTAAAACGTCCACAAATCCTCTGACATGTCTCCCATCAAGAGGCGGAGTTAGTTCCCTCCCGCTGGATACAGTCCAGTCTCAGTGACTCACTTCTATCTAATAAAGAGGACGTGGTAGCAGTGAGGCCAAAGGCTTTGGAGGTTAGATCATACAAGCCGACAGAGCTTCCTCCTTCCTCTTCCTACTGAGAAGCTCACCTGCTCTCGGGCAGAACCCAGCCACTGCGCCATGAAGGAGCCGAACAGCCAGGTGGAAAGGCCACACATTCCTGCCCCAGCCCCACTCCCAACCGATGCCCCAGCAGACAACTAGTACTGACTACCAGACATGTGAGTACTGCCCAACCAAACCGTGCTCAGTTGCAGGTTCATGAGAAAGTAAAAGCCGCCTTTGTGTTCAGTCACTAGGCTCTGGGTGCTTTATCGTGCGGTAGAGAACTGGAACACGCAAATCGGGTCAGCCAAACCAGCCACCCATCTACGCCCTTTGTTTCACTCCCCTCCCCACCGTTCCCCCACCAAACTCCCCATAAGACGACAAACCCGTCCTCAATTTTTAAAAGACTGTGCTGACAAACCTGGTCTCAGTCACCTCAGCCTAGCAACCCGATGGCTGGAGCCCCGGCGCCCGCTACCCCTGGCTGCCAGCGCGCCTTCTCTTGGGCAGTCCGCTTTCAACATAGTAACCAACCAGAATCCTTGCCTTCTCCTCCGTCCTGCCTTAAACTCGCTCCTAGCTTTGAAAAGTTGCTATTATTAAATACCTGGCTTATGAAACTGCCGCTACTGCTACATATACTCCAGTTTTTACAAGTGAAATGTGCCTAAAAAGGTAATTCTGACTGTAAGGCTGGTAAATAGTTCCAGATGTTCTGATGGAGCCATTCAAATAGGTTACCAGCCCAACCAAGTAACCAAATTAAAAATTTACTGTTCGTTATAATGAACACTAGGAAGGGAAATATCCTAATTACTGCAATAAGACTGTTCTCCAAGAAACACAAGCCTTAATAGGTTCCAATGATTTAGAACCAGAAGAGTCTTAGTCATCTGGACTTTTACGTTAGCAGGAGCTCTTCTTGCTACCAAAGAAAAACACCACAGTTCAGAGCATTCACAGACGACTTGAACAGTACTTATTTTCTTTTAAAAGAACTACCATTACTCACAGCAAGTTTGTGATTACTCAAAAGCACTAAGTTAAAAAGTCGAAGCACACCAGAAAAAAAGAACCAAACAAAAAAAGAGATCAGTCCTTTCCTTCAAAGACTTCACTAAGTCTGTGACGTGTAACCCTCAGAACAGACATACACGATACACAGCGCCGCCCTACCTAGCACGTTTCCTGGTGGTACCTCCTCAAGATCTTGCAGTTCTCGTCCCATCAGAAGATACAGGTGTTCCAGAGTGCAGCACGCCATGTGAGGGACTGGGGGGAGGTCGTCTAGTGGAGCTGAGAAGCCTAATGGCACCTGGGAAAAGAAAAATGATTGAATTTAAATGAAAAAATTAGTTAATATCTATAAAGTTATTTTCATTCATAACTAAGATATGGTGCAGTTGCATTTTATGTAAATCTGAAACATGCAAATTTGAAATGGTGTTATATAAAAATAAGTCTCACTTTATGAATAAAATCTGAAATAGTAAAACCTCTCACATACTTAAAAATAGTCAAGAATCCTAAATAATCATAAGCTTTACGGCTCAGTTAATATAAATTCTGCTGTAATCTGGCAGCACCATATAAGCTAATAAACAAAAATCCCCACACATTAACCCCTTGCTAGAATTCATGTGAACACTGCCACACACCAGTTCTGGTGACTGTGTTATTATTGCAACAGTCGTTATTACTCTCGTCACTTTGCAGTGTTTTGCTTTTATTATAATGCCCTCCACACATGCAGCAATGGTTGATGCCAGTGCTCACAGGGAAAGGAGTAACTTTTTAAGATATAAATATGTTATAAGGATAATAAATTTAGGCGCTCCCGCTACATCATATTTATCCTTGTGGAGACATCATCTCAAATTACTCCAGTTTTGTCAAGAATTATTCAATATCTTGAAGAGTATTCAAGATACTGTCTTCAATTATTCAGCGACCTCCATATAAATGCCAGTTACTCGGCAAGCATTTCAATCGCTAACTTATCCTCGGTACCCACAGGACCTACGCACTGTGGAAGGGCTATGAAGAGGAAAAAATGTTAGGATATAACATATACAAAGGTGACTAATGTTACAAACATAAAGTAAGTGACAACGCAGTACAGCGCATAAACTGATTAAAGCTCAGAGGAGGGAGAAGCGATTGTGTTAGGTGAAACTCGGAAACTTATAAAAATGCTGGCCTTTCAGGCGCATGCTACATTTAAATGTACATGTTCAATGACAACTCTGCAGGGGGAGCTCTGAAGATAATTTGGAAGGAAGTATTAAACAGAAGCATTAAATAGGAAAAAACAGAGTGACGTACAGATACTACGCACGTTCACTTAAACTACAGATAAATGATAATCAGCAAGTCAGTTTAGCAAGGCTGCTAGACACAAGATCAATATACAAAAGTTAACTGTACACGTATAAATCAGCAGTAGAAAACATATACTTTTAAAAACATTTTTAGACAGATACACCTAATACACTGAAAACACTGACTCCCGACAAATGCAGGTACTGATCTGAAGCGACACCAACCAGAGTCCCGGCACATCTTCTCGGGGGACCTGAGCAGGAAGTGCTGCCTTACTGCTTCTTGCGGGTCCTGGTCGGCTCCCCGGGCCTCTGGCATCGTCACCCTCCTGTGACCTCTGCCGTTATGATATCACTCTGTATACAGCTTGTTTATGTCCAATGATATTCTGGCCCAGCTCTAGCTTGTGGTTTCCTTTCTGCTCTTCGGCTCAGGTGTATCTGCATGCTGTTCACCTGCTTGCAGACCCTCGCGATCAGTTTCTGGGAACTGCCGGCCAGGCAACTGTTGCTTGTCACCCGCTGACTGCCCATGCCTCGGACTTGTGCCACCAGGATTTTGGATCTCCCTATTTCTTGAAGATCTACCATTGTCCTGGCTCTAGCGTGACATCTGTTCTTACTACTCTTTTTTCATGCCTTGAAGAGAAAAGCCTTATAATTATGAAGGCCTGAAAACTTGGTTCATGTAGTAGTTTAGCTCCCTAAATGTTACTAAGTGAGGTTTACCAAATGTTATCAAGGCAACAAGAAATACAGAAATTTATCCAACTGTGCCCTTCTCAAGACAAAATAAATCTATCAATAAGGTAATCACCAATCTCACTAATTTTAAAGATATCGAAACCCTGAAACAATATACTAACATATACTAATGTTTTACCTCCAATTCTTACCCGTTGCAAAAACTCAACAGGACTGTATTTGGGCCCCAAGACAAAAATTTTCTTTCCTCTTCGAGCCACACCACTGAACACCCGAGCAAATGCAACAAACACCTCTTGGCTGTTTTCTTCCTGCAGCGCAGGTTTAAGGGCCACACTCTCCACCTGCTGCTCCTCCCCTGCCAGAGACAAAAGAGTAATGAGCGCCCAGAATGCACTGTCCGGTCTGGGAACCGCCTGGAAGCAGAAGGAACGTGGCTGTAGTAATACATACTTGGCTCAGTTTCAGGAAAGAAACACCAGGAACAAAAGTATACTGATAAAAGCTGCAATTACAGCTAGAAGCTCAAGAGCTACCAGACAAGGGCCCCAAATTAAACAAAAACAAATACTGCAGCGAAGCCTGTGCAGGACAGCGGTACCTTTCGGGTCCTCTCCCTCTGGATCTGTGACCCGGGCGCTCCCGTCCGAGGGGGGTCCCACGGGCGCTTGGCCCTGTGCCGCTGCAAGCTTCTCCGCGTGCCTCTGCCTTGCGCGCTCACGCCTCTGCATGATTTCTTCTTGAGTGAGAGGTCTATGGGGCATTACAGAGATGTTAACGCCTGGCAACATCAGGCACCTCCCAGTTGGCTCAGGGAGGAAAACAGCAGGTATTAACGTGGCTGCGTCCGACGACAATTGGTCCCAGGTCCCTCCCAGTCCTGTCCCCATCTGGACAAGTGAGAAGGTCTATCAGGCTTCCTCTGAGAATGCTGTGTCCCCAGCTACTCTGAGCTTGCAAACTGACAGGCCAAATCCCCAACGGAGTTGCACACAATAGCAGGGACCTGTCTCAGACGCCTGTCTCCCCCGAGCACGACACTTCCAAAGTCCAACGTCCCTCTGTCCTTACCTTGGCCTATTCTGAGGCAAAGCCTTAGCATCAACTGCAAACATCTTGGAAACAAAGATAATAACCGGAGCAGTATCTTCACTTCCACATTTCATAAAAGCTAAACAAACAGAAAGTAACATGTCACTATTCTTTCTCTCATTAAAAATTCAAATTTTTCTGGAAAACAAGATGTTTTGGCTATGGCATCATCTAAACATGTAAGCAGCCTATTATCTTTTATAACTAAAATAAAAATTTTACTTAGAAACTATAAAATTGCTAGAAAAGTAGAGCAAGAGGTAGAATTGGCAAAAATGAGAAAAGAAAAGCAAAATTAACGAGGTGGGAGGAGGGCTAGGGGACCAAAACTAGGAAATGGCTTAACCACGCACCACAAGCCCTAATAAACGCTCCCCTATTTCCAGTGCAGAAGGTGTAGGACTGAGGAATGTTACCAAAGGCCAACAGTCAACAAGGGAGCTTGTTAATAAAATACATAACAATCAAGAGCTTTTCCAAGCTCCACAATAACAAGGTGGAAAAGAGACAAAAATATATTATCATGACAGTAATGAAAAATCTTAGAATATCAATTATTATAAAGATGCCAACTTTCCCTAAATCTATAAATTTTATACAATTTCTTAGCACACATTGACATTTTTCTTAGCCTACACTAGAGGTATAAAATTGGTTAGTAATGTTTTTTAAAAAGTCACCCCACATCAAAATATTTTATAGGTAAGTTTAAGAATCCACCAGTAAAAATCAAACAAGAAAAAAATTCCAGAAGTCAGAAAGAGACACGTGGCAGCAGTCTCGCCTGGGGACACTGTGAGAGGTTCTGAGGAGCAGGGCCTGCCCGACCGGGCACCTTCAGTCACTGCTGCTGACGGACGGAGCACTGAAGGGAACGGGAGCAGCGGCCGGGAAACCAGCTGGGAAGCTGTGACAATAACCAGGTGAGTGGCCACGCGTGGCCCACGGAGGCAGAAGTGGAAACAGTGGGAAGTGGTTGAGCTCTGGATATCTTTCAAGGGAAAAATAAACGGGATTTCCAGGTGGATTAATGCAGGAGTGTGAGTGCTGTGTGACCCCCGCGCTTTCTGACTGAACCAATGAAAGGACAAGGTCCCTCTAATGGAGAGGGGATAAGCAGAAGAAGCAGGGATGGGAGGCGGGGGTGGTAAGACACAAAGCCCCGGTTGGGGGAGGGAGTGTGCAGCTGGACACTGAGGGTGGAGTTCAGGGAACAACTGCAGTGGAGACACAGATGTGGGAATTGCAAGTATAACGTCATCACATAAAGTCGGGAGGTGCAACACAGATGAGGTCCAAAGACGACCCTTGCTTGGGGGTTCCCCAAAGTTACCAAGTCATGAAAACAGAGAATCACAGGAAACAGAGATTAAGACCAATGAAGCAGGGAGAACAAGTGGCCACTCGGCAAACTGGTCGAGAGCAGCCTTGAGCTGGGGCAATCACAGCGAGGGTGCACGCCACGTTCGTTTCTACCTCACCTGCTTTCAGTGCCTGGGTTTCTGGTGGAAGAGAGTCGAATGTTTGCGATCCTGTGCACATCAGTTTCTCCACTCTCTCAGATGTAATATCAAGGGGACTAGGAAGTTTCTGACACACCATAGCTGAAGTCTGTTGTTAAGGACTCAAAACTTGAGTGAGGGCACTCCACCAAGGCGCGGACTCACGACACGCACAGAACACTGAGGGACCCACGCGCACCACTACTGAAATGTCTGGGCCGTAAGGCAACACGACTGTGTGTGTCGTCTCTCACAACACAGACACCACTCCAGGGAACTCGTGGACTCTCTAAAGCCCAGCGACAGTTCTCAGGACAGGTTTTCTAACAAGCTGAAGACCCATGGAGCAAGTGAGGACAACAGAGCTTGTTAGAAGCTTAGCTACCTGTGACCTTGAAATCTTTAAGTTTTTTCCTAGGGTGATTCAGTCTACATAAACTTTTATTAAAACTGCCATCAGCCACCAGCTGTGACACCAGAAAGTTCACTATCAGAGCCAGTGTCACTGTGGGGGTAGGTGTCCATAGAGCTCTGGGCTAAGAGATACGGCTGGTCTATTCCCAGGACACTGCATCCCCAGCCCATCACGAGGGTATGAGTGGTACATGCAGATCAATGAAGAGAAGAGAGTTTAATTTAATCTCTCCAGTTACTTCAATTAATGTAAGCCATTTCAAAGTCTTTTTGGAATCACTAACATGATGGGAAGTATCAACACATTAAAGAAAATATGGTACGAAATGAAAGTGATCTACTACAAATGTCTAACTTATCTACTTATACGTAAAAGTAAAATTAAAAGTTTATATTTTTATAGGTTACTAAACCAAAGTAAAAATACCTTTATAGAAGTACATGCCTTTAGACTGGCATTGGTATAAATACTAATTCACATTAAGTATTAAATACTGTTCCATAAACGCTAAAAAAACCACAAAAGCCTCATTTTGGATTGGAATGCATTATTTCCAGAGGATGTCTTGGTTGCCAATAACATTTTTTTTTTTGTCAAAACTATGATTTCATTAATAGCCATTAAAATAAAGGATACCGAGAACAGCATGGGATACGGGCAGCCACTGACTGCAAATGGCGCTGATCTGGACTTTAGGGTCTGCATGTCGTGCCTCCCGGGCTCCAATTTTTAATCCTAAGGAAGTCACTATTTTATCAATTTTTTCTTTGTCCCTACAGTAAACATACAACATGGGGGGGGGGGGGTCACATACGGGTACAAAGGAGCAGTGAGGAAAACTCAAATGCAACGTTATTTGACATGTTTATTCCTAACATAGTCCCTTTTCCACAGAAAACTGAAAATGAGTGGAAGGGGTTCCTGCCACAGTGCAGGGCTGCTCAGTCTCTACTCTTACACTTTTACATGAGCTTTTCTTAAAAGCGTCTGGTGAGGCACCATTCCGCAATCTCCTTCAACAGCCATGTCAACTGGTGAAGCTGTTTTACAAAGACATGCTCAAAAAGATACTGCTTCGACTCTGGAATAACCGAGAAACTAAACTTAATGCAGCAAATTTTCTTTTCCACTTGTATCAAGCAAGTTTTTGCTCAAGTTCCCTAGTAACGATCCTAGATATCGAGCACCTTTCCTACTACAATTGCCATTTTATTTTAAACTGGGGCTGTAGAAACAAAGGTCCAGTGTTTCTTTCCATCCTTCCCTCTCTCCACCTCAGTTCTCTATAAATAGCCCTGTGCAGCCCCTCCTGCTCCCCGACTCGGGCCACACATGCTTGCGCTCCGTCTCCAAGCCCTGGGCCCGGCAGTCTGCAGGGGTTCTCTTCACCTTCCCGCCTCGCCCCGCCTTCTGCGGTAGGACTCTGCAAGCTGGGAGCTGAAGCAAATCGTACTGCCCCCGGGGGAGCAGTCTTACTTTTTTAAGACAGCATCGTATAAGCTCCATATATTGTCCAAGATTAATTGTACAAATAACGGTTTCTTTCCTTTTGCCTGTAAAAAAAAATATATACACTCTTAGGTTCCCGAGTATTTAGTAGGTATCTTAAATGTTTATTATTGACATATTTTATTATCAGTAAGTCTTGTTTCTACTAGAAAATATTTATTCAACAGTAAAGTGCAGGAAAGTAACTATAATAATACATTGTTCTCTTCCTCTGGGAACTATGGACCTCACAAACAATGAGACCATTTGGGGGACATATCACTCCTGTCCTCAAAAAACCACATAATTCCCAAGCTGAGAGTGAAAACTTGATTCTGCACAAGCAGGCCTTTCCATGAGCATCATACTTAAGAACGCTCTCGAACATGAAAAGTAATCTACTTCAAGGAAAAACCGTACCACTGCTCTCACAGACCATGCAAAATAATAGCAAGACAAAATAATGGACACCTTCACACACACGTCAGGTGGACTATAAACTGTGACCTCCTTCATGAAGAGCAAGTGGTAAGATATGAGGACATTAAGTCACTACCTTTGAACACTTGGTTAAAAAACAAATATCATAAAGATAAACATTTATGCAAAGAAGCCTTCCATAGCTTTACTTATATCAAAACATCTGAAAACTAGAAATAGAAGTATGTCCAATCTCAGAAGAGGGCTTATGTCAATGATGATGCACTCACAACATAAAACAACAGGGCACTCATGTGACAGGAACTGTCCTCAATGCTTTTCTTGGGAGATTTCCTATAACCGTAACCACCCGAACAGGAAAGTGTGCTCCCTCCACTGCGCACGAGAACCCCGGGTCACAGGGGACAGGGCTGGCAAGCGCCAGAGCCGAGCTCAGACACCACGCCGACTCAGCCACGTGCTTCCCCACCTTACTGCCCTGGCTTTTACATACAGTATATTAAAAGCCTTTGATGGCAAGGGAAGCTGCTCACTGTTTTTTTTTCAGACATAATGTCAAGCAAAAAAGCAGCTACATTACATAAACAGTATAATCTCAATAGAGATTACATATATCTATCCAAGGAGAATAAAACAAATTAAAACCATAGCATGAGCAGCGTTGGCTTCTGACTTTTTCTTCCCGGGGCCTTCAAGAGTACTTTGTAGAAAGAATCTATACGCTCTTCAATGAGAACAAATTTACATTATTAAAACTCTGAATTCCACATTTAGAAAAAAAGCTTCCAGAAAAGGATCCTCTGAGGCCACGGGACCCCAAAGCTCTGCAACGCCTCTGTCTGCAAGAGGGGGCCCCCGGGAGCACCCCCTCTTCCAATCGGCCCTCACATGGCGGGCACTGGACGACAGGCCTCGGCTGATGCTAGGACTCAGTGCGGGCCACGCGGCGGTGTGTGGAGGCATGTCTCCTTACGGTGCAGGGGACACAGAAACGCAGAATGCAAAATACGTGTCTTCGAGTGACCAGGATCTGAGGTTTTTCTCCTCTTAAAAAAAAAGCAGTTCTTTGTCCCCTAGATGTAAAGGACTCTATTTAAGGAGTACTCGGATATAAAATTCATGAACTTCAACCAAATGTAAACAGTGAGAAACTCCTTCAGGCCCTGACCCTCACAAACCAAAGCCTTTATTACAGGTGTTACCTAAGGCAGGACTGTCACCAACATTCAAAAGGGACATATGTGATATTACCTGATCTACCTTCATAATCTTCTTCGCCTTCATATTTATATAATAATCTCCCCACAATGTTTTCAAAAGAACTTCCTTTTTTATGCCAATTTTTTGACTGTAGATTGTGGCAAAGTGCTCAATTCTGAAAGAAAAGCAAGTTTTTATGTCACGAGTGACAACAGTAAGTATGAGTACAGCTAACACTTGAGGGGCCTGTGCTACGTACTGTTCAAAGGGCTTCAGGTATGTTATTAAATGCAATCGTCTCATCTCCTATGCGGTGGGTACTGATTATCTCCCCCTTGGTACAGAAAAGGACACAGAAGCACAGAGATACTGCACAGGCAATAAGTGAAGCTGGGACCCAAGCCCCAGCAGGATGCCCCAGAGCCCACGCTCCCGTTCACGCCTCTCTCTACTCCCCTGAATTAGAAGTCCTGCCACGGCTCCCTTTCTAATTCCGCATGTGTAAATGGGGCAGGAGGACAGTCGCCAAGGAAATACAGGCTCCAGCTGCTCATCGCAATGATGCTGACAAAAACCTTTCAGCCCTTCTCTGCTACAGGTGCCTGCTGCTCACAGAGAAAACGTCACAGCCCGGACCTGCCCAAAGGGCTCCTCAGCCTCCTGGGTTGAACAGGAAGCGTGCACGCACTCACTCGCCTCTCCTCAGCCCTCAGAGACATCAGGTGGCAGCGGCTCTGCTCTCAGCCACGTGAGAGCAGCCCCCTGACAAATGTGGGTGCTGTGTACAGTGTCTGAATTGTCTGGATAAAGGACCTAGAAAAAAAGCTCTTTTTCTACAGGGAATAGTATGTTTAACCTAAGGTTTGAGTCCAACTCCCCAAGTCCCAGTATCGTAAAAGATGCCTGCTATGTCACCCGCTGCAGAAGAAACCCAAAGTTAACACAATCTAATTCTTTACACGCCTGTCAGCTGGGGGGCTGCTGGAATCCAGTGGTTAACTACAACTGGGTCCAATGAGCTGATATTCTCTGAGGATGCTGGTGGGAGCAACAAGACGCTGGAAGAGCATCAGGCAGTAGCCTACGAAGCAAAAGTAGACACTACAAGAAACAGCTAAAGATAAATATCCATGTCTCACTGAAGGCCAAGACACAGAAAAACAGCCAGTCAAGAACCCAAATTCAGCCCTGGTTAGTGTGGCTCAGTGGATCGCGTGCCAGCCTGAGAACCAAAGGGTCACTGGTTCGATTCCCAGTCAGGGCACATGCCTGGGTTGCAGACCGGGTCTCCAGTAGGGGCACAGGAGAGGCAACCACACACTGATGTTTCTCTCCCTCTTTCTCCTTCCCTTCCCCCCTCTCTAAAAATAAATAAATACAATCTTAAAAAAAAGAACCCAACGTCAAATTACACTGTTACAGGCTAACCTAGTGTTTCTGAGGCTCCAGGTGAGACATTATGGAGCTGGCCTCGTCCACTCCTTTCAAAGTGGTCACTCTGGTAAACTTTATTTCCCGTTTGATCCAACAGTTATTTACTCAGCAGATTTTTTCTTTTTTAATTTTCCAAACTTTTACTATTCTATTATTTATATTTATTATGTAAATAAATGATATGTACTTTTCATTTCTTTATATAATAATAATTTATGACTATAAATTCTGTTATTTATTATTATTACTGTATTAATTTGTAATTTTTTTTGTCTTTATGGAGGGGGCCCTTCTCCACATTCTTACCTCACTCCATAGACCTACAGCTTTCCCACAGAAAAAGCAGGACTGAAGGGAGCCGTCCTGGTCTCCCCCCTCAGTCACTACTCCCCAGGTGAGGACACGAGGTCAGTGGGGGACACTCACTGTGCCCAGTTCCTGTGTCTCAGGAAGAAAATAGGCCCTGTCTTGCTGCCTACTCCAGGGACCAGTAAAAGGAGAGCTCTGAATTCTTCCTTACAACTGTAGTGCATCTACAACTATCTCAAAATACGAAGTGCAATGTAACAGCCAGCTGTGCGGGAAGTCCACAATGAGCCTGAAGAGGAGGCAGGTGACCCACCCGAAGCCCCAGCCGTCGATGGCGCTGGCGAACACCACGTTGCCCTGGTCTGGGGAGAAGTAGAGGTGCGAGTCGTCCGTGTCCTCCAGGCCTGTGCTCCAGTCATACACTTGCTCCCCCGAGTCCGGGCGTGGGTTCCCCTGGCACTCGCTCTCTCTCTCTGCTCTTTCTTCTAGGACTTTAGAAGTGAAAAGAGTTCCCGTGAGCGCGTTGATCTAGGAGAGAAGGTGAAATGGCAGCATGTCGTTCAGATGCTTAGAGTACCCATGGTAGAAGACTCTGTGACGAACACGTGTTAAGCCTAGAATCATCCATCAGTCAGTTTGGGCTCTGATTAAGTTGACATTTACAACAAGAAATAACTTCCATGCCATCAGCCCATTCTTTCTAAACTCAGCAAAACTAAATCGTAAGGCTTTTAAAGATGATTTTTGGGATCACTGTTTTAATGCAAACACTAATGTGTTGGATCTTTAACTTGTTTTTCAGGACTGATGCCTGGTGTCACTAGAACCCATGGTTTTTAACCCCCACAATCCTAGTTTGCAACTTGGTCAACTCCCTGGCCATTTCTCACATCAGCTATTTGAACTTTGCACCTCTCTCTTCAGGCCTTTAACTCCCAACTCCTGTCACTGTCAAGTAAGGAATCTTATTTCTCACCTCAAGAGAGAAAATGGATCCTATTATGCAGAAATCCTGCAAATCCCACCGGCCCTTCTCCTTCCACTGAGGGCAGGAGTGTCTCACCTGAGGCCGTCCCTGTCCGTCTCTAAGGGGAACCAGACCCACTGATCCATTCTTGTTCATTGCTCTGCCTTCGACATTCCCTCCCTTCAGCAAATATTCTCAAGTTGGTCTCAACAACGGTGCTCGACTGTCTTGAAGGAGAAAGTTAAGCCTCTACATATGGCGTACGAGATTCACATAATCTAAGCCCTCCTCTCCGGTCCACTCCCATTCTCGTCTCTGCGTGGCATGATCTGATTCTTCAGCTGTAACGAACAGCCTGCAGTGTTTGCACAGAACACTGCTCTGTGCTTTTTCCTTGCCTTCGTGATTGTATATCTGACTCCTTCTGTCTCAGATATCTCTACAATTTTCTACCTCGCAAACACTATCGTTTTTTAATCTGTCGTGAAACTTTTCTGAACTCTCTCTTCCCTCTGGACCAGATCTGGGTGAGGTGGCCCTCACCTGTGCTCTCCAGTCACACCAGGGCTCATCTCATCGTTCTCCAAATGTCCCTTTTAACTGTTTGTCTCCCCCTCCGCACTGTGAGATCTTTGGAAACAGGGACTCTGACCTGTCTGTCATGACATTCACAATCCCTAGCACACAATGGACATCCAAGAATTCATTCATTCAACATAGAACTATGTAAATGTTTGCTGAATAAAGCGAGTGAATGCTTGGGTAAAATTTCATCTCAAGACAGGTCATAAAAAACCAAAGAGCTTCCTAATATTTCTCCTTGTGGAACCACACTACAAGCTTTTAAACAAGACAGCATTAAAACCTACTGTCCAAGCTTTGTGCTCAAAGATGATGCCGAAGGAGGGGACTCCCAAGAGGATGCTTGTCTTGTTGCCTCTGTTGTAGTATGATGATTCTGATATGTATGAATTTTAAGTGGAAAGGTTCCAAATAAGTGAATTTTCCGTAGCAATGCCTCATACTCAACCTAGCAACTTCCTTACAACTCTTCTTTGAACTCTGATTTTTAAAATACTAAAGTAAAGAATGAAATACCTGTTCTAAAATATTCTTGAGGTGAGAATAGGCCTCCTGTGGGGTGAATTTCAGTTCCACTATCAAGCGATCTATCTTGTTAATCACTAAGACTGGACGGATGTTTTCGAGCCAAGCTTGTCGCAGAACTGCCTGTGTCTGATTAAAACAGAAAGGAAAATACAAAACTCACAACTGGAAATAGTTAAAGCACATTTAAAAATCTTGATTAATAACCAACTCATTTCCGTACTCTTTTACCGCAGCTCAGACTACACCGGTCAGATGAAGGTGCTCTCTGGACACCCACAGGTACAGAGCACATCGGCAAAGAACTACAGACTAGAAATCATCCTGCCTTCATGGAATTTATTTAAGAAGGATAAATAAAACTGTATAAAAGACAGTGAACAGTTTGGTGGAATTTTACACATACACAGAGTTTACTGAATAAATATAAAACAAACACTTATGCTGTCAACACACAGGTCAAAAAATACAACATTCCCCCCGAAGTCACTATGTACACCTTACTGGCCACATCCCATCCCTTGGCACTGATCGCTACCCTGCTACTCTAAAGCCAGGTGTGTTCGTTTCCCTTATCTTGCCAGGATGCCCAGGGCGCCGTGTGGATTCAGGCTGCGCTTCTCAAGCTGAGGCGCCTGTGCCCTTAGGGGAAATCAGGGTGGAAGCTATGGGATAATTATGGCGCATCTGAGAGTTACCAACTTTCCTCCATTTGAGTAACTTAAACCTTTATTATTCTTTCTATAAAATATTATAAACAAACATTAAAAAACCAAAGGTGTCTTAATAAACAGAGTATAAGATGACAACATTTTTAAGATAAAACATAAGGTTTCAAGAAAAAGTTATCGAAAGGAGATATTAGAGAGCCACTCTGAACTCACACCCTCCAGAGCCAAATGTTCACACTGGCCTTGGGGGCGAACTTTCCCGGCTCTGATGGAAAAGACGAGAAGCACTAGATTAAGGAGATGAAAGAGTAAGAGAGGGAAAGGGGGAGGGAAGGATGTATGTAGGTGGGTGGGGGCACGACTGTAGACTGAGACCCCAAAAGAGGATTTCTCTTATCTAGGGAAGAACTAGCTCAGGAGTTTGCGCTCAGTAACCTTTCACAATTCAAAAATCTTTTCCATTGGAGTAGAAACCACCATTATCATCCCAAAATTCAACATTCCCACTTTTGCTGAGCGCTTCTGTAAGAGAATGTCAAGATACTTCATGTTTCTAAAGTTAAAGTCATCCTCTCTAAAATCCTTTCAAAACTTGGGTGATTTAACTCCATCACAGGCTGGAACATCATTATCAAATGTAAAACATAAAACCAACTTTCCGATTGTCAGTGAAATGTCTAAGTGCACAGAGTAATCAACAGTCAGTTCCTCCTCTTTCCCCCCTTCCTTAACAAAGTAAATATTTTGGTATCACAACCAACCCACAGACCCACTACCTGCGGGCACACTCCTTCCACAGCATCAACCACAATGATGCACCCATCGCAGATGCGAACGGCCGTCGATACTTCAGAGGAGAAATCCACATGTCCTGGAGAGTCTATCAAATTAATCAAGTACTCCTCGTTACCTGAAAGGAAGTTTGAGGACAGAGACCATCAGTTGCGCACGTACAGAGCGCTCTTCCTCGGGTATTGCAGAGCAAGAAGGTTTCTAAGAAGTGACTGTAAGCTAAAGAAGGTAAGGGTTCAATCAACAGCTGTCACTCCGATCGACGATTCCTATCGATGTTATTGATGACAAATAGCATCTATATAAAATATTCAAAGACTTGATTGTTCTAATCATTACCACGTACTGAGAGGCTCCTGTGAGCCAGGCACTGTGCTAAGTAAGTACTTTTAATGTGCTTCCTGAATCCTTAAAATACCCTTATTAGAGTAATATATATTAATCTATAATTAGATTAATTACTGTCCTCACATTACACATTAGGAAGTTGAGACTAAAAGATGCCAGTGACTGAGGGGGAAGACGGTTCAGAGAGGCCAAGACAGGAAATGCCGCTTTGAAAAGACGCAAAGCAGTTGGCCAACTACTTCCCCACAAATTCTCAAAGAGCACGTGTGAATCTGCTCAATCATGATTTAGAGTCAATTCCACAAAAATTTAGGGAGTAGTTTCTATGTGACAAGCAGTGTGCTAAGTGCTCCCACATACACTATGTCCTTTAATGCTCACAACAGAAAAACGCACTGGCCTTAGGGCTGGGCCTCACAAGTCACACACACTGGCCGGTCCTGTTGCAGCACTACGGCCCGCCGCTGACCCCCGGCAGTCCCAGGAAGAGCTGGGCCCCGCCCCCGCCCGCGGTTATAGAGCCTTCACATTGAAACGTAACTAAGTACATGATGCAGAGAAACAGTAATTCATGAGAATCCTATACTTATTCTCCACCTACTGATAATTTGACATAATTCTTTTTAAAGGCAAAATAAGTATCTGAATGCTCAAATATCTGCATATGTACTTTGCTTTTGCTCTTCCTCTTACCTCTGCTTCTCAGCTTCTGTGGACTCCAGAACGACCACAGGGCTGAATATCATGACTTAGGAGCCACCTTAAAGGACGTCTCCCGATGTCATTTTAACAGCTTGATTGTGCCCTAAATGATACTGATAATGGTTAAACAACAATAACCAAGGCCAGAGCTCACACCTGTGGATCGCCTGCTTGTGCCTGGCATTGTTCTAAGCATTTTACAGACAGTATTTAGTGTCTGCTTATATGACTCTTTGAAGTACTTATGACCATCAGCCCAATTTTACAAAGCAGAACACAACAGAAAAAAAAGTTAAATATTTTCTCCAGGACATCCAGCCAGAACCCGACTCTGAAATAAACTGCCTAAGATCGAACAATGCAAAACGGCAGAACGAAGTTCAGACCCCTCTAACTCCAAAGACATGCCGTTAAAGCTCTACTCAAGTTGGCATGCGTTTCATTGCAAATGCCAAGATGCCACTGGTAGTGGATCCCTAAACGGTAGGTTAAGGATTCCAAGGTGTGCTGGGGCCTTGCAAATAACTTGTCATCGGATTGTCACATTTATTCATCCCACATTAATTCCTTAATTTCCAGAAAGGCTTCCATTCCCATAGCTCTGGCCAAACCAAACTCCTAAAGCCTACCAATGACCTCTGGACAAACACAATAATCCTTTTCAATTCCTGGAAGAGTTACTGTCAAAATGACATCCTTATTTAGGAAGAGCAAGCTCTAACAACATAGCAACCCAAAGTTACGTACGTAAGAGTCTAAACCCCATACACAGGCCACAGAACAGGAGGATCCAGCCAGGCAATGGGACACTAAGGCTGAGCCAGCGGGGTCCCGGGACTCCTGGCCTCCATTCTGAAAAAATCCACACGATCGCCTGCGTAGATCGGGGGGCAGGTGTGAACAGCCCGTTCTTCTGCCTACAAGCCACCCAGAGGATCCCAATTACATCCAAGTCTGGACAGTTTGACTCTGACAGCAAATCATTTGGAGGCCAGAATGCAATTTGTGGAATACAAAGCAAAGAAACTGAGGCATGCAATTAATACAGGAAAAGAAAGAAGGACACAGAAGGTTCAAAGTTATTTTTCTTTAAAAGCTCGATTTACCTTTTGCATAATGCAGTGAGATGGCACTGGATTTCATAGTGATGCCTCGGACCTGTTCATCTTCTCTGCTGTCCATGTACCGCAACTGTAAGAATGCAACACATGCATCCTTACTTCCCAATGAATTAAAGTGTAATGTTAAAATGGAGTGATTTGGACTTCTGTTTTAAATGTGTACCTTCTAAACTATTTAAATGGCATTTGTGTTTTAAGGGGAGAGGGGTTAGAGAATGAAAGTTGTCATGGGGAAGAGACACAGACAAATTCAAATACATTACCACTTTCCAAATGCATTCAAACACTACATTCCCTCCCCCAAAACTTGCTCGAATTGCAGCTATGAATGACTGGGCAGTCCACGAACAACTCATGGAAGGCAGTATTTGCGGAATTTTCTTCTGTTCGTCGAGAGCACAGTCATTCTTTTCCTGTTCACAGGCCCTTTAACAACGTCTGAACACAGATTCAAACAGAACTTCTCTAGAAGCAAGGGCAGCTTTGGTTCCTTTCCCCAAATCAGATTTTAAACACAAAGCGTTCTTTTTTTTAATTTTTTTTTTAAAGAACGATAGGGTGAAGATATTTCTAACACCGCCATTTAGCTGACGGCTTTCATAAAGCATTAATGCCCACAGGGGAGGGCTCTGCAGAGCACCAGCACGGATGGTGGCTGCACCCGCCTGGAGAGCTGCTCCAGCTCCTCGGTCCCAAGCACTGCACTGCCCTCCCTCCGGCCTCTGCAGAGCAGGCTGCTCTCTGCGCTGCCCCTCTTCTGTCAAACTTTTGAAAGCTTAACCTTTATATTTAGTCATTTCTTTGATTTGAAAGCCTTGAGAGTAACTTACTGTCGTGGGACTGCCACATTGCCTCATCCCACATTAATTTTCAGAAAAGCTTGCAGTTCTCACAGCCCTGGCAAACCAAACACTCAGAAGCTACCAATGACCTCTGCCAAAACACAACAACCCGTTCGGTCCTCACCCTTCTTGGTCAGCGTGGCATTAGGCACTCCTAGTTAATCGCCCTTTGCGTATGTGTGAGCAAGCTCATGCTCGTCTGTGAAATTCTTCCAGGAGTCGGAAATCTCCTGGTTCCGGTCTCTCTCTCCGTGGGTCCCACTACTGGCTCCCCCTCGCCTCTCAGAAAGGCCTTCCGCCCAAGGTCTCGGTCTCCTGCTGTTCTATAGGTGTATGTTTCTTCTTTCAGTCTCCTTTGTGTACTCTTGATTCAATTTTGCTTCTCCATCTCCTCTTTTCTCTGATCCCAGGCACCTGACACATCTTCCTGATTATATTCTCAATTCGTTAAGGGGAGGAACATCTATAGTTTTGTGCTGCAAGTAAATTATCCTAAGGCCTTTCAAAGTACAGCTGGAAATGAAGGTGTCTTTAACTTCATTTCTTAAAACATGATTTTCTTCATGACGCACAAGACCCTTCCTATGGTACCTGGCTTAGCCTTCAAGGTCTCTTGTTAACCTGACACATCCTCTCTGCCAGTGTGTGTTCTGTCTCCATACTTCACTTGCAAATCTTCCACTCAAGTCAAGCACAACTCACAAGTCAGCCTTTTGCCACTTCATCTATCTTATTTTCCCCCACCTGATGGTCTCTGCCTTCTCCTCAAACCACCCAACTCGTCCACCTGCAAAGAATCTCTTCCTCCGTGAAAACTTCCATGATTGTGCCAGGATATCATTTGACTTGTTGCACTTAGAGCATCTCTAAGAACACAACAAATGTATGCCTCATCACACTGCAGCAGCCAACGCTTCCAAGTATTTCTCAAATGTGACAACGTACCTTGCCTGCCAGGCGGCTGGAGATGATTCCATTGCTAGATATAAGGCAGTCAGCCAAAGTAGTTTTTCCTGTTAAAATAACAGTATTAATTATATCTCTACAGATTTAACATCTGACCATAAGAACTGGTTCTACAAACATACCCTATTTCCTGGTACTGAGGGAAGCAAGACATAGGGACACTTGGCACAGTTTGGAACGCAGTATCATCTGGAAGGACACAGGTCCTGGCACTACGGAGTCCTCTCTGTGGCCCCAGGACCTGTCTCCAACCCTGCAGATCGCATCAAGGTACCTGAGAAGTGGCCGTGCAACTTGTTTTCAAGTGTGGAACTCCTGTTCCCACTGAGGCATAATTTACACGCAGTGAAACGCACAGGCTCCCAGACTTTTAAGTGATGAGACAAACCACCATGCAAATCAAAATGCCTCCGCCGAACAACTTCTCCGCAGTTACTAAATCCTGCCCTCCATGACTGTCACCAAGTTTATGTCGTAATTACTCCACCCATCATCCGGTATCTTTAGCAGCAACAAGGGCTAGGAGCGTAAACACTTAATCGCTCAACGTGACAAACGGAGCATGGCAGCCTTTTTTCTTTTTTATTTCCCTCTGAATGGGATGCTCGTTCAAGGTCCCTGGCTTTTCACACTACAGAGGCATTTCCAACATTCTTCACATTTTAATACTCAAGTCCTCCTTAAAAAAACAAAAAACAAACAAACAAAAAAAACCCCAAAACGATGCAACACCGCAGAGTGCCAACCACGAGCGAGCCGCCTTTATTGCGAACGTTCCACATCAAACCTCCGAAGGACACACGCGACTTGCTTCTCCGCGGGCGTCGCGCCACTGGCCCACTCGGGAGACGCGGCCCCCGAACTGCCGACATTCACAAAGGATCCTCACCGTGGTCCACATGAGCCAAAACGCAGATATTTCTGATGTTAGCCGTCTTTTTCTGGAGCTGGACCATCTTCTCCAAACTACTGAGCACCATGGTCCCTCACTTCCTGCGACTGAAAATTGGATCGGGGTTACCCACGGCACCGGGGCTGGAGGGCGGGGCATTGAAACAATTTTTTTTTTAAATCGCTAGGAGCTGACAAGGCTGCTGGGGGCGGGGGGCGGGGGAGGGCGCTCAAACTGGGAGCGGACGGACGGACGGACGCTTCCGGAACGGAGACACCAGCCCCGGGGCGCACGTCCAGCCGGGACAGCAAAGCGGACGCCCGGTCACGACGGCGCTCCGGGAGCCGGCTCCCCGCCCCGGCGGGACGCGGCCATGAGTCACGCAGCTCCCGGCGCTGGCGGCGCCCAGGTGACACCGCGCTCCCTCCCGCGCTCCCCGAGGGGAAAAGACCCCGGCTCAGGACCGCCCGCGGGGCCGGAGGAAAGTTTGGGGTCACGTGCTTACCAGCCCCCCGCGGCACGGGGGTCCTCCGTGCCCCCTTTCAAAGGAAACGCCTTCACGCTCCACCCTCTTCACCTCAGCCCGTGGGGTCCCGGGTCTCCACAAGGCAGCGGCTCGCGCCCGCCCTGCCCGTCCGCCGCCGCCTGGGCGCCCTGGGTCCCCACCCCGCTGCGAGGCGACCCACCGGGACGCCAAAGTCCAGGGCTGCCCGCACTCACGCGCTCGGCTCCTCGCTCGGACCCCTCGCCGGGTTACACGCGCTGGTCCTGAGGCGCCCACAGCCCGACGGGTTCAGAAAGCCAGTGCGCGGGGCGGGGCGGGGCGGGGCCGGGCGGGGGACGCACGACCTCTGACCCGCGCGTGCTGACGCCACCGGAAGCTGGCGCGGCGTCCGTCTCCTGGGAGGCCGCGTTGCCTTGACGACGGCAGGCGCGGTGGCACTGGCGAAGCTGCTGCGCTCAGAGGCGCGGTGCAGTGGACCCTGCGGGCGGGGAGCATGAGGAGCTGGTGCCTGTGTCAGATCTGCACCTGCGGGTGAGCCGCGGACGGGGGGCGGCGGCCGGAGCAGCAGGTGGTCGCCGGGAGGGCAGGGGACGCGGGCGCAGCTCGCTCGGCACCGCCGACTTCTGGGTTTTACGCGTTTCTGCTGTGTAGGCTCCCTGTCCAGGGTGCACACTGACCCACTATCCGGCCTGGCGGGTAGATGTGAAGGTGTGGCCGGATTTAAGGCTGCTAAAGTGGTGCGATCGGATCCGACTGGGAGACTGGATGCCACACTTTTTTTTTTTTTAAGGAAGGAAAAGGTGGAGAAAAAGGATACGAAAGAACAGTGTGTAGTCCCTGAGTTTTCAACTCGTGTTAGGCTTCTTCCCATCTCCAGCGTTCGGTCCCAGCCTTACCCTACTCCCGTTCCCACCCAGGCAGCGCTCCTTCGGGATCTGAGTGACGGGAAAGGTAGTAGCCGCCACGCTGAGACCCAGGATTGGTCTGTGAGTCCTTCCTAACAACCTCCCAACTCTGTCAACAGTCTTCTTCCTCGGCTTCATTGTTGACCCAGGGATTAGATCAATACTGGCCAAATATATACTATGAATGTGTCACTCCCTTCGTATTGTAATCCCCTCTGAAGGAGAATCACTATGTTGATGGGATGCAGTCCTCCCCCTAGTTTCATGATAAACTTTTTGCCTCTCATTAACAAGTAGATGTACATTAAAAGATAAATTAACACCTGGGGCATGAATCCAAAAGATATGATGTGCAAAAATTGCTTACATTTTTTTCTAATCTTTATATCCAACCCAACATCCTTTCGGTGCAGCTGTCAGGAAACACAGTCTTCTCCCAGCAGGGCACGGACCCGGGGAGCTGAGGCATTGCCAGTGTGAGAGTCCTCTGTGGACTGTGAACATTGGCCAGGTTCCCAGTGAACGGCTCTTCCCATGATCCTTCAAGAGTGGTTGCCACCCTCCCTTTCAGGTTTATGTTTGAGGCACAAGGATCTTTGGCAAAGCTGGGAGCTATGACTGCAGGAGTTTCTTTTAGTCAACTCGTTGGAGATCTGGCCACCTCCTGGGACCCTGTAACCAAGTGCTGCAAAGATCCCCCACTTTCCTATGAACTCCTCCCTCTCATCTTTTTACCTTCCTCCTGTCTTTGGGGGAATCTTTCCCTCTTCTTCCCTGCCCCCCACCCAGTTCAAGGCCACCTCTTTCCCCTTGAGAACCTAGGGAAACACTATCTTTCATCTCTAGAGGGCCACCCGTTTTCATCTCTTCCATGCATTGTTTTTGAAAAAGACAGAAAAATGTGTTGCCTTCAGAAGACTGCTGCTATTCTCTGCCTGGCAACAAGGAAATACAAAGGTCCCAACTACCTGCTTGAAATAAAGGAGGGGGGAGAAAACCAATGAGAACAAACAATATGTCAATATACTGCCTCTCTCTAGAAGGATCAAGATTTGTCACGAGACCCCTTCAAGGAAATTGCTGCTGCTATTTTTCATCTTGCTATTTGAATCTTTTTTTTCATACCATGTAACTAAATATTTTCAAAACTCTGTTTCTTTCATTCCATCAGTCAAAGCAAACCATCCATTTCCTAACATAATTTTCTCTGCAGTATGTATATATAATTGCTCACATGAGTGAAACTGTGTTGGAGTTATTTCATATTGGAATATTTTATATTGTGTCTTTAATACAGTGAAAACCCCCCCTAATCCTGCCCCACAGATAACAAATATTCTTTAAGACTTCTTTTATGTTCACATTCTTTAAAAATGGAGAGCATACTATACACACTATTCTACAACCCACTTTTTCATTGTTTGCCATCTCCCCATCTCCAACAGACTGCATTCTTGTTCACAGCTGCACACTATTAGCATGTACTGGTCAGGCTTCTCAGTTATGGGCACTATAGTCTACTCTGGATACTTTAGGCATAAAGGAATTTATTAAGGAGTAGATGTAGCTCACAGAATTATTGGAAGAGCCAAAGAAACAGTTTTTGAACTAAGCTTTCAGGGAAAATTCCCAAAAATTGCACCGCAAAACTGGGCTGCCACGGGAGCCCCTGGCTCTGCCCCAGTCAGGAAACTGCCACAGAGCCACAGGCTTTAGATCCACTCGTCAGTGCCACGGTCAGGGAGCTGCCACGTCAGGAAGCCACCCTGCAAACCAGGACGCTGACTCCCCACTGCTGGCTGTAAACTCTCTGCGCCAACCCATCCATGCAGGCAAACTGGATGTACCCCAGGTAGCTCTCTGAGTCAGAGTCTCATGTGAGTACATCCGACAGGCGAGACCTAAATTGTGGAACCTGCCTGCAAGGGGCCCAGGAAATTGGCTTGTTAGCTTTTCAGCCTCTGTAGCAGAAGACACAGAAAACTGTTGTCAGAGGGAAGCCAAGAGTTTTCACTACATAAGGATATACCATAACTCACTCACTGTTTTCGTGAACACCATTGCAGAGAAAATAGAAAGTGGAAGAATTTTTTTCTTTTTTGTAAAGTTGCTCTTAAAATTAGAGATGCTGAATTTGTTGAAGGTCTCTGAGTATAATGTATTTATCACACAAAATGTTTTTGAAGGTGAAAATCTTTCAGCTTATTTATGTTTGCACAGGCGACATCATTGTCCACATGGGACCACAAGGATTTATGAAAATTCTGGCGTGTACTGCCCAACCACTGAATATTCGGAAAAATATCCTACCTATGGCAATGTTCTTCCAGCACAGAGTCTTAAACCCAAGCAAGAATTTCGAGGATACCGTGGTAAAATGGAAGGAATAACAACATTTAAGTAAATATTGAGAAACTACTTGCTTTACTTACTTTTCTCCTGACTCTTCTGCTCTGAATAAAGTTGTCTAACTCTTTAAATTGAACTCTTTCATGGATTTAAGTTGAACCAACCTAAGAAGCAAGAAACTAGTTGACTCACAACTTGAGAAAAACAGAATGATGAGAATTAAGTTTGAATAGCAAACAGTGAAAAGGGAAATGAAAAGTTCTACTTATATTTTTTTACCTGCTAAAATCTCTTGTATTTACCTGCTTTCTGCTGTCAGCATGACCTAGAGAACACGGGAGTTTCCTAACTTATATCTGTGTCTCCTCTGCTTTCTGCCTCACTGAGCTATTTCTACACTTTAGCCAAAAAGATCTTTTAACATGCAAATCTAATCCTTTCACCTCCCTGCTGAAAATAGTCTTATACTTTCCCATTGCATTTATTTCTTTATTATTATTATTTTTTAGAAAAATCACATGCTTTTTTTTTTTTTTCTAAATTGCAACCTGTAGATCTCAACTCAGGTACCGCTGTGGAAAGCCTGTGACACCCGCCCAGCTAGTCAGAGTCCCCTGTGTCAGCTCCCAAAGTATCTTCCTATCATTTATCATTAGATCAGCCTCCATGTTCCCTGAAAGCAGGAACTACGTCTAACCTCACCTCAGCATTCCGTGTCCAGAAACCTAGTGCAATACCTGCTGGCACATAGCAGGCACTCGGTATCTATTCAGTGGGTGATAATAAATAAATAAGTAAGTAAATAAATAAATAAAGTCCTCCTAAGCTAAACTTTTCCTTTGGGCCTCGCTTTTTTTATTTCTTTGTACATATGTCAATACAATGGGTTCACTATTTTCTTTATTCTGTTAATGTACACATTATATTCTAGGCACAGTCTTAGGCATTAAGTATAAAAGCATCAATAAGAGGTTCCTGCTTACAAAGAACTCATACTCGAGATTTCTCTAGGGTTTAAAAACATGCCCTACTGCGACTTCCATTTTTACTGTTACCCATTTTCATTTCATTTCCAACAGAGCTCATTCTGCTTCCACAGCAGGGGTGATGGCAGGGTTGGCAGGGAGTCTGCCCTGAAAGTGTGGCTCTGGACTTGTCAACTGTTTGGGGGGGTGTCGGGTGAATAAAGTGCACTGACCTTTCACCGCGTCTTTCTAGGCTGCTCTGGCTTTGGGGGTGCGCTTTCTAACAGTTAACTGACCTGACTAGAGAAACTCTTCCAGGCTTTCTCTGTCCTCTCCGTTCTTCCACTCCCGCATGGCGCTTTAGCCTGTTGCCCTCTAGCTCGCCTTTGGGAAGAGCAAAGAACAACTCAAGCCTGCAGGGGAGAGGCATGTGACCCCTACCGCTACTCAACCACTACGTCGTATCCGTGAAGTGCCAGGCGTTATGCTAGGCACCTGGGACACGGGGATGAACCAAACCAAAATGGTCCCGAGCTCCCTGTGCTTACAGGGGTTGCATCTGGTGAAGGTGGCGCTCAGAAACGTCCCTCAGAATCAGTCTAAAATGGCAACAATGGTAAAAATCTATGAAGGACAGCCCAGGTCCCTTGAGAGCCAGAATAAAAGAGGTTTGACTTTCTCAGGAAAATGCAAAGAATGGGCTAAAGCACGAAGGATGTGAAACACCTGGGTAAGCGGGTGAGGCAGTGCCTCCTGGGGGGGGGGGGTAGCAGCAGGGAGCAGGAGGAGCCTGGAAAGGAGGCCCTGCGGCAGTGGGACCGCTGGGCGGCGAGGGGGAGCGCGGAGCGCGTGAGGCTCCTGAGTGAGGCCACGAGGGCTTCTCATCTGTGTGTGCGTGTGGGCACTTATTTCTTTCGGGGGGATATAAGGGGGTTAAAGAAGGGACTAGAGA
>PVJD01003814.1:0-37276 GCA_004026545.1 Mormoops blainvillei | reverse complement strand
AGGGGGTTAAAGAAGGGACTAGAGAAAGGAGAGCAAGAGTGACCTGCCCAAACTTACATGGGAAAGGGTCACCTTGGGTGCAGTGCGAGAAAGGGTCGGGGAGAAGACTACAGTGGGCGCAGGTTAGGGCGTTTAGGAAGCGACTGAACCGATTTGAATGAGCTGTTAGGAAAGCTTGGAATGTTGCGGTGGTGATGAGATGGGGGAAGCGGTTAGATTTGGGAGATGCTTAGGGGGCGAAAATTGGCAGGAGCTGACGGTGACCTAGATGCAGGAAGGAGGTGAGGTGTGCAGGGCGAGTCCTAGGTTTCTGGCTGTGCGGCTGAAGAGATGACAGCACAGACACAGACACGGGGAACAAGCAAAAGGACCACGTTTGTTGGAGGAAAATAGTTTGATGAGGGGCCTATGAAGTTTTGAGGAGCCACTGACTGATCAGGAGGCCACTGTAAACACTGGTATGGAGCTCAGAGAAGAGGGCCGAGCTGAGGCAGGAATTTGAGAGTCGTTTCTATACAGGTAGTAGGTAGCTGACTTGTCCTCATGAGTGAACATTGGACGAGAAGAGGAAAGGAGACGAAGAGAGGGTTTCCTGGGAACAGAGGGAGTGGGCAACAGCGTCAGTTACTGCTTGCGAGGCCGAGTACGGCGAGGACTAAGCCTGTCGGAGGGACTCGCTCGTGCGGGAGTCTGTGAGCCCTGGGGCTGCAGCAGAGAAGCGCCCGTGCTGGGAACCAGGCCGAAGCGGGTCGCGGGGCTGAGGAAATGGAGTCAGTTATTTTGTGAACAGGAGAAAGCATCCAGTTGAGTCTGGTTTTGTTTTTTTGGAGCTTATGGACATAGCGAGAAAATACTGGTTAATTCAAGATGGTTTAAACAAATCATAAAACGAGCAACATAGTCAGTAGAGTCCAGAAGAAAAAAAGAGGCAATTTTGAAGGCTTGTGGCAGTAAGAGTAGCAGCTCACACACTGCCCTTACTAGGTACCGAGCACTTGTGCTTGTGTGTCAGTCCTTAAAACAACCCTGTGAGGCAGACGATGATACTGTCCTACTTTTTATATGCAAGGAAACTGGGGCCGAGGCAGGGTAACTAAGCTGTCCAAGGTCATGCACCTCGTGAATGACAGAGCCAGGATTTGGACTGAGGCAGGGTGATCACTCAGACTGTGGTCCCCCTGACGCAGCACCCAACCTCAGCGCCTGCAGTCCTCGCTCTGCCATGTGAGGCTACACGCGGCCTAGTGTAGCTGCGGTACCATGCGGCCCCATTCACGTCGAGGGCTTCGGGGAGAATGCAAGGACGAGTCAGACTTCCATCCATACCAGGAATGTGATTTATGCCGAAAGGCCAGAGTCGATTATTTAAAGAAGAGCAGGAAGACAGTCTGACTTCGATAAGAAGGAGGCGTTCCCCCATAGTCTGCTGGGGTCTTTGAGTAGGAGGAATAAGGATTTTGACAAAGTGGACCAAGGGGATGCTTTTAAAATTTTTTCAAATGCATTAAGTTTTTCACCTGGGACTTCCTTCCAGGTTTGGAAAAAATTCAATTACGCAAAGATTTTATTTATGTTAGATCTAGTTAACTAGGGATCCATTATAATGATGTCTTGAAAACTATGATTTTTGACATATTTCTTGAGGTATTTAGTCACTGGACAGGACATGAAGGAATTCAATTATTTCTTTCAAAGAGCTTGTCACCTATCACCATTTTAATATCTTCTTAAGCCCTTCCAGTAAAAAACTTGAAAATTCCAATACTGCGTTGAAATAATTAGAAACAAAAGAATCTGTGAGGTTATGTTTGAAATTTATATATTTCAGATCAGATTATCGTCCTTATGAAATAGTCCAACAGCCTCGCCGCGTACCAGAAGAGTATAAACCAAAACAGGGGGAGATTGATCTGGACACCACCTACACACGGGATTTTAATTCGTATAACGTGCAGCCTGTGGCAATAGTCCGGCCTCTGGAGAGATCACAAGTTAAGAAAGGGAAGTTGGACACTGTCCCAACTTATAAAGGTAACTTGCCAGTTCAAAAGGGATGCAACCAAAAAACCAGAACTCGCTTCCAGCTTTGACGTCTAACAGCAAATCATTATTTTGGTGCATTGCCAAACTTTGTCCTCATGGCTTAGGAAAAAAATTTTTTTCTCTTTGGTCAAAATAATATTGTATAGTAAACAAAAGACCAGTTGCCTGATTGGGAGTTAAGAGACCTGGATCTCTGTCCAAAATTCAGCCACTTGCTTTGTTTTCTCTATCTCAAAACATATAAAAACAAAGATGCCATTGAACAAGCATTGTGTCATATCTGTCACCTTATTCCACATTTAGTTGGTACCGTTCCTTTCCTTCCATCCCATACCAGGTATGCTAGCAACCATCTTTGAAACCAGCAAGAGTATGGATTTTAATTGAGCCTATCAATAACATTAAAGGTAAGTGATCTAACCATGGTAACCATGGTAATTAAAACACAAAGATTGTCGTGGTACATGAAGAAGAAAAAGAACCAACTATGTGCTGTCTACATAAAACCTACATTAAATACAAAGCTATAGCCAGGTTCAAAGTGAGAATGGAAAAATGTATACCATGCAAACTCTAAAGAAAGCTGTAGGATGGACTGTATTAATATCAGAAAACATAGCCTTCAGAACAAGTAATAGTACCAGGGATTAAGAGGGACATTTGCTAAGGATTCACAGACCTGTTTGTTCTCTCTCTCTCTCTCTCTCACCAAATCTAGGTTCACAAAAACAAGAGTATGCTTGGCCCAGCTTGGGCTGTCTCACAGGCCTTTGCCGGCCCAAAGACTGCCTGCCGTGGGCTCAGGCATCCACTCTCACCCAAACATCAGTAGCTTGTGGTAGGAGTAAGCATTTGGTCCCTAACTTGGCCATCTTAGCAGAAATGTCTTATGGATGAGGAATTTTTCTCTTCATATGCACTGCAGTAATAAACATTTGCATTTTGGCCTTTCACATGAATATGGCAATGGGCTTGAGACTCTACCCCTTTATCTTATATAACTTCTCTCCTTTATAAATTAATCTTTGCTATTTAGAAGTACATACATTGGGGTGAATTTGATAGTATTTCTCAGCTTTCTGCCTTTCTCATCTAGAAACAGAAAACCCAAATAACCCTCAGTCGAAGTGTGAGCACTTCAGTTTACCCTCCCACTCAGAGCCCAGATCCGCAGCCAGAAGTAGAATTAAGGTTTTTAACACTGAATCTCACATCGAGTTCTTACATGTCACTTCTAAGTTGTGCATACAATTTCTAACACTCCCAAAAGCACTCAGTTCAGGTCCCTGGCCTCTAGTCAGCCCTGTGTCTTTTGGGAATACCTTGAAGTCTGTTCCCTGAGGAGGCAAATGGAAACCAGTAATCTTTGGGGGATCCTACGAGTCACCCTGTATCTCTGTTCAGGGAGGCCTATAGGATTCCTGTTGCACAAAGGAGCTGGAAATCTACCTCCCTTGAGGGGTCCCTCCAGAGCAAGCAGCAATACCCACCTCACCTTTGCTCACGCAGCGGGGCCCATGCTCTTACATTAATCCTAGATTTTAAGGGTTTACTTGAGCATTTTATGAGTTAGAGCAAAAATCGCAGTCAGTTCCTGAGAACACAACCATAACTCCAACACTGTCTTTACCCAACACACGGCCGCTTTGGCTTTCAAAAGCTATCACCACGCAGCCTCTGGTGTTCCCTTCCCCGGCGGTGCGAGAGGGTGGATCTAGAAGTGGAAAGTTGCCCATGTTGAAGGGCGGTAGGCGTAGGAAGAGCAGGTGGAAATGGACCCAAAAGAACAGAGCCGATGGAAGTCAGAGGAACTCCGTACTGGATTAGTGTTCGGATTTCTAAAGGAAACGGATTAATGTTTGGTAATCAGAGAATTAGGTCATGATATTGAGATCGTGGTTTTCCTCAGTATTTAAAAATGCTTGCTCTCTTATTTTTCAAGATGATTACAGAGCTTGGGACATTCAGAGAAGTGAACTCAGTAGACCAAAACAAAGTTACTATCCCCCGACTGTGAAATTCGGAAATTCCACTACATTTCAGGATGACTACGTTCCCCAGGAGATGCAGCCGAGGCAAAACTTCAAACCCGTCTCTGTGGTCAAACCTCCCACAGCGCCTTTTCATGGCGACACAAGCCATCGTCTCGATTATGTGCCTTATCAGCTCAAATCCAAGTCCGCTAGGCCCAAAGAAGCTTACCGGCCACCCGACCGACCTTTTGAGGACCTCACAACTCACCGGTGTGCCTTTCAGGGTCTTGCTGGTGAAAGTGCAAAGATCTGCAGGCCTGCACACACCAGGGTGTCCCAAAATGCGCCGTTTGAGGGAAGCACTGAATTCCAGGAAAGTTTTCAAGCTTGGGAGATCCCACCCCCTGGAGTCAAGAAAGTACCGGAGTACGTCCCTCCTCCCGGGGCCATGCAGTTGCACAGCACCAGCCAGACCGACTACGTTCCCTATCAGGCGGCACGCGTCGTCCCCATCAGGCCTACGTCCCACAGGAGAAATAACAAGTGTCCTTTCCAAGGAAAAAGCACCACAAAGGAAGATTTCCCTCCATGGGAAACTCGTCGCCGAGAGCTCATTAAAAAGCAGCAGCAAATTCCCCACCCATCTGGAAAATTCGACGGTTTGAGCACGTTCAGATCCCACTATGTGCCACATGAGCTGATTCCAACTGAGAGCTGTAAGCCCTTACAGGCTCCCTTTCAGAGTTCCACTCCGTTCGACGACCGGACCATGTACTCTACCGAGTATGCCCCGAAGAAACTGGAAGTCTGCCCTGCCAGCTGCCCGTCTCCCCCGGGCTACATGTACGAAAACACAAACTCCGAAGGCCACAGGTTCTTCCGCAGGGTCGTGCCCACAGTGAAGGCCTTCTAGCTAGGAAGTCCGGTTTGAAAAGAGGCTAGCTCAGAGATGCTGGCTTTCCAAGGGCAAAACCAACTGTTCATAGTAGAAAAAAAATTATGAAAGCACTAAAACAAA
Organism: Mormoops blainvillei; assembly: GCA_004026545.1. Classification (NCBI taxonomy): domain Eukaryota; kingdom Metazoa; phylum Chordata; class Mammalia; order Chiroptera; family Mormoopidae; genus Mormoops; species Mormoops blainvillei. The sequence continues at coordinate 32,242 of PVJD01003814.1, read as the reverse complement.
TCATCTTTAAATTTTTAATCAAGAAAGTCAGAAAATTTGCCATAGGAAATCGGGATCTTAAAATCCATTTTGGGCTGATGCGGTAACCAAGACTGAGCTTCAACATGCGTTTCCGAAAGCTGAATGGCGTGCATTCCCACTGGAATTAATCTCCAATACGCTGTTTAGTAGCTTGTCTCCAATCTACTGTCATTTAAACTTCTATTTAAAATAATGCCAACTGTACAGTGACTTACAGGCTAGTTATCGTCCATTAAGTACATGAGGGCTATCTGCACCACAACTGAGAATGAGGCATGGATTCCTCTTCCAAGACAATTTCCTCAGACTTCAATACATCTACACAATGTACAGAGTCGAGTTTTGGTGGCTGCTCCTCTCAGTGTTCAGGTTGGTAAGCGCCACCGTGTTGTGACAAGGAGAGGCCCTGGTGGCCGGAAATCAGAGGCTCTCAGTTCAAGTTCTAATGACATCCGGTTCTAACTATCACTTCCCTGGGCAAGTGACGCATGTCTTTGAGCCTCAGTGTCTGCATTTGTAAAAATGTATCTGCCCTGCCTGCCTCCCCCCAATTTTTTGTGCATCAGATCATAGGAAACATCATAATTCAGAAAGCCAAAGTGCTGAACGAACGTCAGGGGTTGCTGATAAGCCACTTCATCTCCTCTCGTGCCTGTTTTCTCCTTTTCCAAATTAGGATAATTACCCACTCAGCCATCATTTCCTGCCCTTCATGAGGACTGCAGAACACCGTAATTTGTGTTGGGCTCATGAGTGGAATGATTTCTGGGAAGTCTTCCCTCTGCAGCTCCGTAACCACCTGAGAAGCTGTCACAGAGGATGGAGAGCTAGGATTGGGGGGCGCAACGTGGTTTGAATGACAGCATTTCCAGGCAGGAAGAAGCACTAGTTGGAGTCATTTCAGCAGGGACTGACAGCTCAGAAGAAATCTTCAGGGTCACCTCAGGTGATTACGCACCTGTTTGCCATGCCCAGAGTCACAGCTCAGAAAGACAGGGCTCAATGTGGGGCCCCACCTGTACCCTTCCCGACCTTGTGAAGTAGAAAGAACACACTGCGTCTATAAATGCTGAAACTCCCCTAGTGTTTTTTTGATAAATGATTACATTAAGGGACAACAGGATATATCCTAAACTTTAGTCATTTGCAGCTTTAGATTTGTTTCAAACTATATACTTAATTGAGAATAAGTCCTTTGGGTTAAAATGTTTTTAATTATTTTAAAATAGTGTGTTTTAATTTCCTTTTGTACTTGTTAGTTAAAATTATGATATGGAAGATTTTATATTTCTCTGAAACATGAATAAAGCATCCACAAAGGAATAACTTTACATGAAGTAATTTCTGCACCCAATCTTCCCTGGAAAATAGTTTTAATAAAGTCTTACCTAGGTTAACCTGTACATAATTTGATATTCTTACCTTTTTAAAAAAAATTGGTTTATTTGAGAGAGAGACAGAGAGACATCAGTTGGTTGTTTCACTTATCGATGCATTCATTGGTTATTCTTGTATGTGCCCTGACCAGGGATTGAACCCACAATCCTGGTATATCAAGATGATGCCCTAACCAGCTGAGCTACCCAGCCAGGGCAAGGCTTCAGCTTTGGTTCTCTGCACTCGATGATGTCTTGCACAGATGTGCCAATTTTCACCCCACGCCACGGACTCTCACCAATGCCTTTTTCCCTCCCAACCTGCCCGTGAACACAGCAGTTGGGTAGCTGATCTCCAGGGTAGCCAGGGCTGCTTCACTGTCACCTCCAATCTCCCCACTGACAGTTCGTCTTTAGCCACTGCAGAATATAATGAGGCACTGTGGCCGGGAGGGGCTTGCAGCCAGCAGGCCTTATAGATGCTAGTCTGCATAACGGGGACTGTATCTTCCACAGACGGACTAGTATGTGACCTTGTATATGTTACTTTCCCTCTCTGAGCCCTGTTTCTTGACCTATAAAACTCACTTCAAAGGACATACACCCAGAATATATCAAGAACTTTGAAAACTCAACAATAGGAAAAAAATGGCTATAAGATATAAACAGATACTTCCCCAAAGCAGATATACAGATGTAGGTATTATTGCTAAGGCTGCTGTAAGAAAATACCATGAACTGGGTGGCTTAAGAAAAAAACAACAAACAGAAGTGTCCTGTCTCACAGTTCTGGAGGCAGGACGTCTGAGCCCCGGGCGCTGGCAGTGCGGGCTCCCTCCGAGGCTGCGAGAGGGGGTCTGCTCTGCTGCCCTCTCCCGGCTTCCGCAGTTCTGCTGCTGGCCTTGGCGCGCCCCCGCTTGCAGATCTCAGCCTTTGTCTTCGCGTGGCGATCTCCCTTTATGGACACATCTGTGTCTAAATTTATAAAAACAGCAGTCATATCGGCATTCAAAGACATAGAACTTTCACGAACATCACCCACCCTAATAACCACAGCTTAATCACCTGCAAAGATCCTATTTCCAAAGTTTGGCAGGGAGAGGACACAACTCAACTGCGAAAGGAAGGTAAATCAGCACATGGAAAGATACTCCACATCATTAGTCATTCAGGAAATTTCTCTGCATTGGAAATGAAGTCGATAACCGTTCCTTTCTCTCTTGATAATGCCCTCCACTCTGTAAAACCTGGGTGGGCCTTAGTGGAAATAAAAAAAGAGGAGGAGAAGGAGGAAAAGGAGGTGGAGGAGAGGGAGGAGGAGAAGAAAGATGAATGCATGTGTTGGAGACATTTGAGATGTAAAACTGCTTACCTCCTGTGCGGCTCAGCCACATGAAGTTAACACGGTCTCAAAGTCACTGTAAAATGGTTGGTTGGTTTTTGCTTTCCGTACGCGACCTCGTCCACGCCAAGGCCTTCGGCAAATGAAGGGGGATCTCAGTTCCACGACCATGACTGCCGTCTGTTAGACTCGCTGCTAACCCTGAAGCTCAACACCAAGGACTGGAAGGTGGAGGCGCGTCTCCAGGTGCAGACTCTATCGGTCCCCCAAGTCCTCACAGTGGGCAAAATAGAAGGGTGGCAGCCCCTCCTGCTCCCCGGACTATCGCTCGCTCCTAGTCCTGTTTCGGGCTGTCCATCTGGAACTTCTTTCCACCCCTTCTTCCGTTGACTTTCGTTTCACTCTGATTCACAGAACGTAAATGATGGCGTTAAGGGAGTGAGAGGCACCTCTGTGTGATCTGCCCTGAAGCTTGTCACCCACACCCCAAAGGGCAAAGGACAGTCTGGGACAGCGGACCTGTCAAGGTTGGCCCTGGAGTCACAGAGAGGCAGCCAAGGTGACGAGACCCACGGCTACCAAAAAGCATAACACAAATAAGCCACCTTCATTTATAAGGATGCCACTGAATAATCAAAGTAAATTTATTTCTGAATTACTTAAGGATCATGAAAGAGAAACATTACTCTTCTGTTGTAGAAGCAGTAGTAAAATACAGTACACAGGAACGTCCTTTGAATGATAAGACAAAAAAGTACAATAGCAAATGAAAAACAGCGACTTTAAATACAAAGGTGAATCAATTTAATAAGAAATTTTTGTTAATAAGAAAAATATATGTCCCATGTCTTTATTACATACTGTACAAAATAAAATATTGCACCTTTAAGTCATATAAGTATATACAAAGAGTATTTTACAAATGATCTCTCTTTTAATTTAAAAACCTTCAACAATCAAGCGTTGATTGATGATCAGTGACTTGTAGGCTGGTGTGTCCAATCCATGTCCTCGTCTGTTCCCAGCCGCCACCCCTCCACTTACAGTAGTGCTCACCATAGTGTCAGCGAGGCTGAAGTGCGACAGGAGACCCGGCACTCGGGACGTGGTGGAGAGACCCAGCGAGCGTGTCCACAGACAAGCCAAACACACTGTTCACTTATGAGTGACCTTATTCTCTCGTACCTTTGCTGCCAGCAGGCCGTGGGCAGCAGGGGTACAGGCCGCTGGGACAACGAATAAAGAAACAGGGACACTTACTTCGGGTTGTGGGACATCGGAAGCCACAACTGGTGGAACATACGGGAAAGAGCCCCATAACAAAACCAGCTTTAGAACTTCGGATTTACTGTTAGACTCAAACTATTCAGCAGCAACACTGACTCCAAACCCTGACATTATCGCCCACCCTAGCCCTGGCCCCTCCTGAACCCAATCGGGGTCTGCGCTGACCTGGCCCCAGCCCCACGTCCCTAAGTCTGCTCTAGCCTTAACCCTAACTTCAGGTCCATTCTCACCGAACCCGATCCTGAAACGAAAACGAACCCTAAACGTAGTCCCCAAACCCTAACTCCTCGAACCCACATCCTAACTGTAACTTCCAGCCTAACCCTAACACGCTTTGGATGTGCTGAAAAATGAGTTCCACTTAAAACGATTATGTACCATAAACGACTGCTTTTCAACTACCGTGTTTCATATGTAGATTACCTTCTTAGAATTTTTTCAAAATAAAAATCCTTAGGAATAACAGTTCAGGCGTAAGTTAGGTATGGTAAGGCTTTGATTTTCTGCTTGTGTGCAAGAAAATAGTGCTCAGAAAAAGTTTCATTCACAGCTCTTAAAGCGTCAAATATACTTCAAAATCAGTAGACAAAGTTAACTTTCCCTCTCCTTTGGGTCACAGATAGGTCTGCGTAGATGTGAAAACGGCAGCAACATTGTCACTTTCGTCCATGGGTTCTTTAAGAGCAGGGATGAGGTGGCCTCCCCCCATGGTCCTTGGACCAGTTAGCGTTACAAGCCTGTCCAGAGTGACTGTCTCTTTTTCACAGACTAAACTTAAGGATCCATAAAAATCCCATTAGTGCCAACATATGTATAAGTACCGGCCAGAGCTTCTAAAATGTAAATGCCTTATAAACCTGCAGGAACCCAAGACTTGAGAGCAGAGGAAGCCATCAGTTGCTGTGTTCCCCAAATGTCCAGGGCGCCCTGTGCTACACTAGTCTACACCTCACAGGAAGCAGCAGCATGTGACGTCACACGCGTGGCCTTCAGTGACGGCCTGCTGAGGACGGCACGGTCTGCGTGCTACAGCACGCCTGCTGGGGTGTTTCGGCTCGGGCAGGACTACATCATTTAACAGAATTGGAATGAAAAACCGGCCATGGAAAAACAACAGTACAAAATTTTAACAGCGGTGACTGTGCCTGGACCTGGGCGGGATAGAGGATCTAGAGTTTTTGCAGAAATACACATTTGTGAACCAGCTACACGGCGGAAAGAACTTTTACGTTTCTGTTTCATCTTCACAGCAGCATTCCGACCCCTCCAGAGGTTTATCCTGCGTGGCACGACCGGCAGCACCTTTGTCTGTACAAGTCTAGCGAACACAAATTAAGATGCTTTACAAATGTACAGTAGTAAGTTGTGTCTGTGCAGTTTCCTGTAAACAAAAGAAAACAAAACAAAAACAAGCGCATATGCATTTAGCACGTAGCCGGTTCGAGACCTAGTTAAAAAATCGTTGGCTTTTATGAAAAGCATAAATTGAGGTCACTGAGCACAGAGAAGAAACCGGGCTTCGGTCAGGGCCACCGCTTTGTGCTGGTAGGACGCGCACTGCCCTCGCCGCTCAGCGAGGCTGGGGGACTGCTTCCTGTTCCCCGGGGACCTCGTGGCCTTTCTGGCCCAGGCTGCCCCGATCAGTGCCCAGAGCAGCACTGCTCGGCAGGGTCACAGACCCCTTGAGAAACTGAGGAAAGCTATGAACCTTGCCCCAACAGAAATACATACATGATCAAATTTCCCATATCACTTCAGGACATCTGCTACCGGCTCAGCCCCACCCACAGACCCCTGTGGAAGTGATGAGGCTACCACGCGCAGGGAGTTAGGGGAGCGGCTGCCGTGCTTGTTAGAAGGCAGTAACCCGTGCTCTTGACATCCTACTGACAACGGCTGTGTCTCTGAAGAATGCCGTGTTGCACACACATCAAAGCAGCTCATCTCCTATGTCCCAAGAGACCACACGCACCCTGACCGAGCTCTGGGACATGACACTGACAAGGTAAGCAATGTGAAGGTCTGGTTCAAACAAGGTTTGGGGGGCAGTCGTGATACCTGGGAGGGGTACATACTGTCACAGGAAGGCCCCCCACAGTGCTGCCAGGACACCGGCTTCTTCCTCGGCTGACAGTGCCTCTCAGCCACGGGTTTGCAGCTCCTGGTGTGGACGCAGTCCACTCTCCGGGACTGGAAGCCCCGGCCGCAGGCTGCCGTGCAGGGCCTCCACGGGCCCGCGTGCCAGCACACGTCACAGGCCCCTGACGAGCAGTTCCTCCCAGATGTGGGTCTGAGGTGGAAATAACAAAAAACAGAAAAAGGGAAAAGTGGGTGTCGCTTCTTGCTGGGGATCAAGCCTTTTACCACACCGCACTTCCAACGCATTATGGGTTTGATGATTCGGACACAACGTATCAGGAAACGGGTTTGCGTTGTTCGTGGCTGACTATTATGCAAAGCGGTGGGGCTACAGTGACCACAATGGAGGCGGCTGGTGGCGTGTTTCTGCTAACTCCCAACCCCAAGTCCAGACATACACCTCAAAAGACGCACTTAGGCAAGGAAGAGAAGAACGGCTCACGACCCCCTTCAAATCTGTGAGCACTCTTTAAGTTTTGTTTGTATAAGCACCTGAAGTATACTCTGGTGTATGAATTTGCACATGCGCCACCTTCTCTGCCACGAGAAATGCTCTTTCGCTTACACTCAGGCCACAACATGACCTGTGGTCAGACCTAACAAAGACCACTGGAGAAGAGGAAGCTACCTTTGTTCCTTACCCTTTAAAAGAGAACAGAAAGTTAATGAATGCTCTGAGTTTTTAAGAGGTATTTACCCTGGAGTTGCCTTAGTGGGGCCCCGTTGGGGTAGGTGCCCTTGTTCTGTAGGCCAGGGCTCCCGGATCGTATATTTGCACTACACAAAAATGTCCCCCCACCCAAAGATGACCGTAAAAGCCACCTCCAGCTGGTTGAAAAACTGTCTTTCTCCCAAGAATTTGGAAGTTGCTGGAGCCTGGGGTAATGGTGGCCATGTTCTGCCACACGGGTCAGAGAGGTAGGGAAAAGGAAGAAACGGTACTCAGAACAAACCATGAAACAGAAACAGCTGCAAAAATGAGGGGCGAGAACCGCCCCCACCCCGCAGCCAGCTCCTGCCTCAGTTACTGTCCTTCCTGAGGTCTGACGGCATTCTCCCTTTGGATTCCTGGGGCCTGTTTGTATTGATAAAAGACCCCTTGTCAGGGTCCACAATCCATAAGGAGTGTTGAAACTACACTGGAAATGTAGTAAGATAAAATGAAGATAATCTCAAATTCTCTAAGGGAAGCAATACCTAGATCGGCCAGTAGGGGGGGAAAAACTCCATCCAAGCATTTACATAACACTGTCACAGCTAACCGGTCACAGGATTTACAAGGGGGATGGGATGGCACGGGAGGAGGCCTGTTAATTGCATGGCCTTTGCTTTCCCCAGTGAGTAGGAATCTGAGGGGACAAAACTTGCATTTCTTCGGACAACACGGCAGACACGGAGAGCTCCTCCACGGTGCCCCTACGCAGAGACTACCTTCTCTACTCAAAGGTTCAACAAATACTCAACGCATACTCGAAATATATGTTTAAAAGGATGCCAAACTGTGCACAAGTGTTGAGTGGTCCCATCTTCATAAGAAATCTCCCACCCTCTCAGCATAAATCATTCTGAGTTGACTTTTATTGTTTCTAGCCCCCTAAACCTTAACTAATACAGACACTTCTTCAGATTGGATGGAAGGCAGGGCCAGAGGGAAGTCAGAAGGAGCCGTTGAGCTTTCTAAAAATAAAAGGTGAGAGGGGCACAGGGAGCTTGAGATGAACTAGAAGCTGAAGCCCAAGAGGCTGTTCGTTGAGTAAAAGCAACGCAAGGTCTGCCCCGGCTGGGACGCTCAGCTGGCTGCAGCGAAGTCCGTGCACCAAAAGTTAGCGGGTTTGATCCCTGGTCAGGGTACACACCTGGGATGAGGGTTCTCAATCCCCGTTTGGGGTGTGTATGTGAGGAACCAATGATTCCTCTCTCACATCAATGTTTCTCTCTCTCTCTAAAATCAATAAACATATCCTCCAGCAAGGATTAAAAAATTTTTTAAGCCCTGGCTGGTGTAGCTCAGTGGATTGAGTGTTGGTCTGAGAACCAAAGGGTTGCCGGTTCGATTCCCCAGTCAGGGCACATGCCTGGGTTGTGGGCCAGGTCCCCAGTAGGGGGCACACGAGAGGCAACCACACATTGATGTTTCTCTCCCTCTCTTTCTCCCTCCCTTCCCCTCTGTCTAAACATAAAATAAATAAATAATCTTTAAAAATATTACAAAAAATTTTTAAAAGACTGAAAAACCTATATTACATTGATAGTAAAGGTGGAGGCTCTTATATACTGTTGGTATAGACATTTTGATGGTCATTTGGTATCAAAATGAACATGCCTGGCAATTAATTTTCATACCTAAAATCTATCCTATAAGAATATTACCCTTCGTGCACAAAGATATATGTTCCAGATGTTTACTGAAGCATTTGTTTGTAATAGCAAAAAAAGTCTTAAATAATCAAATGGCCATAGCAATGGAATGAGGTGATATTAAGTGCAATTAAAAAGAATAAACTGACACGTATTAAGATGGAGAAAGTGTCTATAACGTACTAGTAAGTAGAAGAAGCAAGTTTCTGAAACACGTGTCTGGTATGTTAAAAAGTAAGCTCCACCCACACATGGGTTTGTGTCATAAATACGTCTTCGAGAAGGCAACAGAAAACATCTGGATGGCACATATCGATCTGCGTGTGGTCTCCATCTTCTCTGCAAGATAGGACACGAGCCTGTCTGTTGAGGGGGGCGGGGCAGCTGTTCCAAACACTTCCCATCTGAGAGAAAGGCTCTGGCTTGAACTGCATTGTGGAGAATAGGAAACGCAGCTGACACCACACTCCCAAACCTTCCTGAAGGCTCCCGGCAGTAACCGAGCCAAAGGTCAAGGTTGTCTCATGTCCTCCAGCCATACCTGGGGTGTGAAGGAGGAGCAGCGGGCGACGTGCTGGGCGCCATCAGAACTTCCCAACCCTAAGTGCACATGATCCCCACTTTGCAGGATGGCAGTAGGTAGTCAAAGGTCACATGATCAGAGGGCAAAGTCTACGTTGGCTCCTCAGGGTGCCCTTGAGGCTCTCCTCACTGTCCACTGGCTGGGGCGCACGCCTCTGGGACAACAGCGACACCAGACAGAAGGAACCTGGGCCTTGGGGCGACTTCGTGGAGCAAAGCTCTTTACCCCAAATCATCAGCCAGCTCTGACTTTCATACAAGAGAAAAGCAAACTCCTATCCTGTGTAAGCCCCTTAACCAGGTAAATGTATTTGATTCTCTGCTAACCCCCCACGCCCATATCCTAATCAAACCAGTTTCTAGACAGAGGAATACAGTAGTTCACTGAAAACCTTAGAAGACTGACTCTGTGAACCTAAATGAAGTATTACTAGGCTTGACCAACTTGGCACATCGAGCAAGAAAATATCTGTCTATTCTCAAAGCTACTCCTTTTTTTCTTTGGGGTGTCTCTCTCTGTACGTTCAACATCCAAATAATGTGTAATTATCACCAGTACACAGCCCTTCCCGTTTCAGCATGGCGTATACTATTGAGGACAGCTGCGAGAAACTGTGATTCACCGGGAACGGGCAATTATGAGATGTGGCAGGCAGGCTGCCCCAGTCACTGGCTGAGTTGGGAGGGGTGGTGCGCTGCCCTGGGGCCGGGGGGTACCTCCTTTGGTCATCACAGCCGGAGTCAGAGCTGTTCTGCTGACAGACAACAGGGTGCTGCTGTGTCCTCGCGGCACGGCCCAGGCAACGTCCAGGACACTGCAAGAGAGGCACAATGCAGTGTCACAACCTCGTGAGCTCACATGTGCCGTCTACAGGCCACGGAGAGGAAGAGGCCTCACCCAAGCCACCCGACAGCACCTTGATCTTAGGCTTGCAGCCTCCAGAGCTGTAGGAAAATAAATTTCCATTGTGGAAGGCGCCCAGTCTGTGGTATTTTGCCATTGCAATCCGAGAAGACTAATATAGGTTCCTAAACGGTACTTAAAAATTTTTTTTCAAATGCTTTTCTTGTAACATCAGTTAAGGCGGCCTTTGGGATATGGGGTCTGCACCCTGCGCCCACGTCCCTAGAGCCCTTTGCTCCTTTTCACGAAGGCTGCACTCATCTGCTGCCCCAGGATACCTCGCAGCTGCTGGGGTCAAAGGTCCCGACCTCGGTTTCCCTTTGTATTAAACTCCAGAGACACTGTAATTTCCAAAAGTACCCCTAGACATCAGACACACACATTCGTTTTAGAGACTGATCAGGTTTTCCCCCCAAATTGAAAAAAAAAGGTATTAGATGATTTCACCTACACGTAGAATAAAATAAACAAGCAAAACAGAAACAGATTTGTGGACACAGTGAACAGACAGGGTTGCTGGGGTTGGTTAGCGGAAAAAAAAAAGTGAAGGGATTGAGAAGTACGATTGGCAGCTGCAGAATAGATACAGGGATGCAAATTACAGCACAGAGAATATAGTCAAAAATATGTAATAACTACGGGTGGGGCCAGGTGGGTGAGGGAAATATGGGGGTTCATTTTGTAAAGTACAGGATTGTCTAACCGCCATGCTGTGCACCTGAAACTACTACAGAATAACACTGAAGGTATTTTTCAAATAACATTGAAAAACAAAAATTTTGAACATTTATTAGAAAGAAGATGACGATGATGGGAGGACTGTCAAAACATGAACCCTGTGAACTTTACCGGGCCCCCTGGTTCAACGGCGCATGGGTGGCTGGAGCACGGTGTTCTCCCCAGAGGCCTGCCTTTGGGGTCACATGCGACGGCAGGCAGCACCCACACAGAGCCGCTGGCTTTTGTGCGCTTACACGTCACTCGCCGGACGCGGACCCCTTTTCCGCAGGACACAGAGCAGTCGGACCATGAGCTTGTGAACCACCTAGGGACAAAAACTACAGGAACTTAGTAAGGACTGGTATGTCAGGCCAGCATCTCGTCACAAGGAGTGACTGTCCTTCTTCAACAGGAAGGGCCCACAGCATAGGTGACGCCTAGCCTCTTACTCAGGGGAGCAAAAGAGTCACCATGGAGATGACCAATGTAAGGTTAGGGTGGGGCCGTCAGCAAGAATATGAGGCCGCGTGGCCCCAGAGGGTGGAGCAGGGGCAAAATCAGGTGGAAATGTCAAAAAGGTAGATTTTGACTCATTGAAGCCAAAGAGGAGAAAATACTATTTTTAAAGCTAGAACTATGTGCCGTTTGCTCCGCGAGAGAGTTCCACGTTATCTTATGTAATCACCACGTCCTTCCCGTTCTTGTAGGGAAGAAACCAGTGCCCATGGGGTTAAACAGCTCGGCTGTGGTCATGTAACTAACAAGCCAACAGAGTTGGGAGTGGACACTGGATCTGTCTGACCCTAAAGTCCCACTTGAATGGCTGTAGGAGACCGAACTCAGAAGGGGACCCTCGTGAGGCATGGGGCGCCCCTGTCCTGGAAGGTGAGCAAGCTGCCCCTGGGATCTTGGGGCGGGGAACCCTAACCTGGGCTTCTCCAAGGGGACCACGGATGTAGATGGGGAAAAAAATGACATCTTTGTCACGCACCTCTAACGGCAATGGGGTTATTTCCCTCGGTTATAAAAATGAAAGCCACAAAACACAGTCGTATTAGAAATACCTGTGATTTGTTACCAATAGGTATTTTCACAAGACAGTACAATTGAGGCAGGTGTCTCCAAATATCATTTATATCTCTCACCATTTCAAAATTAACGTGCAACTAGATTTTTGTCTTTCGTGTGTTAATAGGGAAGCAAATCTATTAAGGCATCACACATTTTTTTAATCGTTCAGGACTGTATCCAACATAGCTGGTTTTCTTTGGACTGAAAAATATTTTATTTTACAGATTTAAAAACCCGTGTTCTGAGGAAGGGCTTAGGGACTTGGGAAGACCTCCCCTTGCACCATGTAGAGGGACCCAGGGCTTGATGACCGCTGTCATCTCTTCTGGGTATGACAAGGCATGAGTGGTGGAGGCCCTTAGGACGACGATGGCTTGCACTCCAGGGTGACAGTGGAAACAGACGAGAGTGGACGAACATGAGAGGACAAGGGTCCCCTGGAAGGTACCGGGGGCAGATCAGGTGGGGGCGGGCGGCTGGAGCATGAGTTTGATTTCAGACATTTTTAAAAATGTTTTACCTCCAGGATTGGAGTCTGGGAAACTATACTTTTAGCTAGCATCTCCGGTGACCCTGGACCACTGCGGGCTCGCCTACGAAACCCACCCGCAAGCTCTGCTTCACGTTGATCAGAAGCCCGCGAGGGGGGCGGGGGGGGGTGGCGGGGGGTGGGCGGTGACTAAGAGCAGATCAGGCTGCGTGGCCTCGGGGAGTTTCCCATCCGTGAAACAGGAAACTGGCAACATGGACCTCCTGGGCTAGGCTTGGGACGTGACTCACAGAAAGCACCCAGCATAAAGCCTGGTACAGAGTCCGAATCACGGTGCCTTTTAAAATAAGCAAAAACCCAGGACTGATGAGACCGGAAGAGGGGGCTCCACGTACCTCGAGGGGCAGTCCCGGATCTGACAGGGCTGAAACGCAGCCCGGGGCTTCCGGAGGTGGCTGCAGAGGGCCTCACTCACTTCCTGCCCACTGGCCATCACACACTGGGGTCTCTGAACACGACCTCCCGCACGGCCACAGGTGGCAGAACATGGTGTCCAGTTACCAAGCTTCCAAAAAGGCTCTGCAGGAAGGAAATGAAGTGTCATGACAGCTCCAAATAAGGAACGGCCCTGGGCTGGACGGAACACGGCCACGGACCACCACGGGCTGTTTTCTGCGGAGTTGCCTGTTTCTTGGAGTAGCCCACAGAGAGCTAGCCACCATGGAGCGCAAGGGGGTCCTTCAGATCTCATTTTCCCTCAACGAACTTAGTGTAATAGCTGGTGGGAGTGGCAGCCAGGAGGGGGCCCTTGGACCACAGCCGGGGACAGGGCTATGGCAGGCCAGCTGGGTCCACCAGAAAAATCCCAGGGAGAGGGAGGGGGTGCTCAGCTCTCCCTGAGGACATGACGTCCTCAGCTTTCTCCAGCAGAGCCAGGAGGACAGGAGAGGGTGGCCTCTCCACGGTGCTTGAACGGGGTTCAGCTTCTCCAAAGTGGATCAGGTGGCCGGGCGGTGTGGTTCAGTTGGTTGGAGCATCATCCCATGCACCAAAAGGTTGAGGGTTTGATCCCCTATCAGGGTGTGTACGGGAGGAAACCAACAGACCTATCGATGTTTCTCTCTCCTCTCTTTTCTCTCTCCTCTTCCCCCTTCCCTTCTCTGTAAAATCAATAAACATAACCTCTGGGGAGGATTCAAAAAAAGTGCATCAGGTGGAGAAATGAAAGACAACTCAGCAAGGAACAGGGCTTAAGTAGGAAGGTTAAAGAGGCATTTCCACCCCTTCTGCTTTTTCCACTAATGCTTACTCTAAATTTCAGGTTAGTCCTGCCACAGCACAAATGATTCTCCCTGAAGACATCTGGAAAGGTAAAAATGGGAGTGTCCTTTAGGAGAGTGGAAGCCGATCACGCTCCTCCGTAGTGGCTGCAAACAGCCTTTCCCGCCCCTTTGACACGTGGTCAAAAGATGAGTTCGGATGCGATGCGGACAGATCTGTGTGTGATCACAGAACCTGCCAGATTTTCCTGTGCTCATCACAAGGAATTGGCAGCTACCGGCTGGGTCCCCCGGCTCCCTCACACAGCCAAGCAATTTAATGGGTTCGCCGGTGTTTCCTCCCGGTTTTTGCATTTCCATCATAAGTTGCATGTGGCATCCTTTTAAAAAGCAGGGTGGCATGTATGTTTAGTGGAGCCTAGTGTTATTGTTTATTTAAAGCAGTTTTTATAAACATCCAAGTTTACTGAGAACCTTCCAGGGGATAGGTACTGAATTAGGCACTTTAACCTCGATTTTTCATCTAATCCTTGCGTTTGGCTTGTGAATCAGATGATTTTTATTTACGCCCGACGTGCCGGTCTTAGGAGGGGGCGGGCTGTTGGGAGGTGACTGGGACGGGGCCTCGGGGAGCTCCCTCACTCCTTCCGCCACCTGAGGACTCAGCGAAGGGATGTAGACACTGAACCAGGAAACCAGCTCTCACCAGACACAGATCTGGCGGCACCTTGATCTTGGACTTTCAGCCTCCACAACCACGAGAAATAAACGTCTTGTTTATAAGCCGCCCGGCCTACAGTATTTTGTTACAGCAGCCCAACGGACTAAGACCAGTGCGAAATGAACGGATAATAGTGCACGTAATAACGGTAGTCTTATGTCTAAAAGAGAAGAAGACATGCAGGGTCCGGCAGAGGTACGGCCTGCTTGAGTGCGGTTGGTAAGGCAATAATGCGGGTGTAATAATTTACAGTTTTCATTTGAACATTTCACCTACAACGTCCCAGGGTGTGCTTGAGTGTGATATTGTCATGTCACAGAATTACATGCTTATGATTTTGTAATAAAAGAATTGGTCATTCAAAAGGGGCGTTGTTTTGCGTCCAACCTTGCATGTTATATAAATACCCCAGATAACGATGTGATAAATAACAGAAGGTGGGTCGTTGATGCGCAGCTCAGTGTTGCTCTCCCCGCGGTCCCAGGAGCTGGAAGCCGAGCGACTGGGCTCCGGGAGCCCGGTCGGCCGAGTTATATCCCAAGGGATATAGTCTGCAAATGAGCGGCACTTGCTCGAGAGTTCAAAGGCTGAAATGATGTAGCCACTCTTGTTCCTGTAGAGCTGGTGTAATCGAGCATGGGGCCCAAAAGTAGTGTCTGCGTGTCCTGGATTTACCCACTTCTGAGCTATAAGGGGCTGAGACCCTCCTTACTGACTGCCTGTGATTCTAGAATTGCTGATTTTCTTCACGCTGTGTCTCTCCCGGCCTCCTGAACAGTTCTGCCGGCCCGAGGTACTTAGGTTAGGGTCTCCTTGCCAAGCACTGATATATAACTAAGTTCGTATACACGGAAAATAAAATGTGTGAGAAGAAAAAAAAATATGAAAGAATTGATTCCAGAATTCTTAGCCAATCTTCCCTCTATGAATCTTGGCAAGAACTTTGAAACTGGAAAACTAATACCTGTGTTATCAAAAACAATGATGCCCATTTGGGGTACAAGCTCTGTGGGCATCCTTAGGAGTGAATTTTCTATCAAAAACGTTTCAATACAAAAGGAACGTGTTGAATCACAGAAGGTGGAGGGGAGAGGGGTCGATGAGGGCGGAGGGGAGGAGTAGGGAATGAGACTGGGACCTCCCAGCAAACGGGGGGGGGGGGGGGGGGGGAATGTTCAGTCAGACTGGAGTTGGGGTCAGGAGCAGGGCAGATGCAGACACAGAACATGAAGGGTCTTGAATCTGGGCAGGAAAGTTTATATCCCAGAGCAGGTGCTAGGCAGAAAGTTACAACTTCATGAGAGGAGAGCACTTAGTTAACAGTTGAAACTGTTTCACATCCACTTTGTTTACTCAACTCCAGTGCCTACACACTGGGTCCTACATCGGCCAGGACGCACCTGAAGAACAACCCGAACTGGACGCTTACCCGAGAGGTGCAGGACGGACGCTGCCGTGGCCTTTCCGAGAGCGTTGGTGGCTCTGCAGACGTAGGTTCCATTGTTTTCAAGGGAAACATTCTGCAGCCACAGGGATCCATTGACAAGCATGGAGATATTGTCACTCAGAGGTCCCCCTGTCTTCACCCACCTTACCTTGGGCCGAGGGACACCTTTGGAAGAAAAACAGATATGACAAAGGCAGATTCCTTTAAGAACAGGTCCACAGGCGCTATGACAAAAACCACTGAGCATGCGGACCGCCACTCAGCCAACGGGTTTAATCACCTGTAACAGGAAAAATGGCTATTTCTGTTTCTACAGCTTCTCTGTGGCAGGAAGGGGACCCTGTTACAGCAAAGGGCTCTGGCCTACTGGGCACCTGATTGATTTACGTGTACAAGTCAAGGAGTCAGAGCCAAAGCAGGTGGCACTGCTGTGTATGGGGAAGAGGAGAAATTTGAAGTTGGGTGGAGACACTGGGAGAGGGGTTGGGAAGGAGGAGCTGGTGAAGCCAGGGGGAACGTGGAGACAGAAGTCCCCAGCATTGGGGTGTCACAAAAAAGTCTTTGGGAAACAAAAATATCTAACAGGGATCTTCAAGTTGTTCTCCGTGCGTATGCGGTGAAATGTTCTTCCTTTGGGAGGAGTATAAACTGTTCAGGGAAATAGGTTTTGTTCATTAATGCTTTTGTAGAAGAGGATCATTTCAGGGAACAAAAGAAAAAAGTGTGTCTGGGCTGATGTTGTGAGGTGCAGAGACTGTAGGCAACAGCTCCAGACGCAGAAGGGAGCATGAGGAATTAAAAGAATTTCTTCCTCCAACATGTGAGAAAAGGAAGGGGAGAAAGGATGAGGGTCAGGAGAGATGCTTTTGCCACCACCCCTGAATCTATGGTCTTGCTTTAAAAATTTGCCATGGCCCTGGTTGGGTAGCTCAGTTGGTTACAGCATCATCTCAATACACCGAGGTTGTAGGTTCGATCCCTGGCAGTCAGGGCACATACAAGAATCAACCAACGGCCCTGGGTGGTGTGGCTCAGTGGACTGAGTGCCGGCCTGCAAACCAAAGGGTCGCCGGTTCAATTCCTACTCAGAGCATTTGCCTGGGTTGCAGAACAGTTCCCCCACCCCAGTAGGGGGCGTGCAAGAGGCAACCACACATCGATGTTTCTCTCCCTCTCTTTATACCTTCCTTCCCTTCTGTCTAAAAACAAATAAAATCTTAAAAAAAAACAACCAATGAATGCATCAATAAGTAGAACAACAAATCAACATTTCTCTCTCTCCTTCTCCCTCTCTCCTCTAAAATTCAATTAAAAATTTTTTTTTAATTTATAAAATATATTGCCAAATGCTCGGTAATAACGGATGTCTTGCTACGAGTAGAAACTAGTGAAGAAACTGAGCTTTGTATCTTGGTTGATGCAGGACAAGAGACAGAGCCAGAGGCAGGGGGCCCAGGTCATGGAAAGAAGCATCTAGAAGCATCGTTACACGTGTGAACATTTCCAAAGTACTGAAGGGCCCAGGAGAATTCAGATGGGACCCTTCAGACCTCTGCTCTCCATGGTCTTTCAAAGCTGCAAATGTTTGCTCTGTTGAAACAGCTATGAAATGTCAGAAATAGTTTAAACTTATTTATCTAACCTCAAAGACAGGCTATTTCCCCCAAGACATACAGCGCTGAAATATTCAATACGTTCTGTTTCCACAATGCTGAGATTGTTCTTGGAAGGCAACCACTGTGGAAAAAAAGATCAGGTCTGGAGGGGTTAGGAACATGCGTTGCAAAAAGTCTGCACCTCCAGGGTGTCCTTAAAACAGTCGCTGTTTAAAAACAAATTTCTTTCATTTCTGAAAGGCCCGTGAAATATTCCTCACTATTAAATCCTTGGCCTTCGCTGACCTCTCTACAATGCTGGATTTTATATCCATGCGTCACATAGATCATTCCCGCGTGTTTTTGTTGGTTGGTTTGTTTCCTCCAGTCACACAACAGTCACGTGATAATCTGTATTTCTTCACATAGGACAACTAAAAGTGTGAACTACCATCAGTTCCCTCCAGGGCATATGAAGAAATGAGGTTGCTAATTGATAAAATAAGATGCAAACTGAACACAGAGCATCTATCCCCAACTCTATAATCAAAAGTCTCACCTCAAAGGTTTTTAAAATAGGTTTCCACTTGCTGACTCAAGTCCCCTTCCTGGTGTGACCACCCCTGGCTTCTCGGGAACCCCAGACTCCTGCTTTGCTCGGAACGGGGCGGTTCTCTGTAGCTCCGCCAGTCGTATTTCATGAGCCCTACACAGCTCACTGCTGGACTGTCCTCCAGGGTCTCATTTATAGGCCAGAAAGGGGCCATGACAATTACTGCACATTTTATCTCCAAACCCCAAACCCCTAGTCTTCCTTGAAGAACAAGACTCAAAGTCAAAGCTGGTGCAAATCAAGCAGAGAGACATGTGGTATGAACTGCTGAGTCCAATACAGAGAATTCCTGAACTGCGGCCCAAACGGGGACAACCCTGGAGCTTCCGGAAGCCCTTCCGGATACACAGCAATTCTAGTCGTCTCTCTAAGTAAGATGGGGATGTGGATGAACAAACCACTGTTATGTTCCTGAAAAACTACAGCAGAAGTCATGCACCATGGTTTTCAAGCCGGTCCTGCCCGCTGTCACTGCCATGCCCCAGAGACCCACACACGAGCTCCTGGGGGAACACCTCCAGGCTGGGTTGCCTCCCCGAGGCTCCCTTCCTTCCTCCCTCAAGGCATCGATTCTGCTCTTGTTTTCCAAGCCACCCCCACTTACTCCATGAAGTGGTTCCTTCCCCCACCACCCCAGGAAAGGTGGACAGGGAGAGCCAGGGTTCTCTGGGCCTAGCTCTCTCGTTGCCGAGAAAAGCCCGCAGCCCTTCTGATGTGCGGGCAACGCTGCTAACAGTTCGCCAGCCCCGCGAACCTCTCTGCGTGTAGCGTGAAGACTGTCTACCTTCTGTTCCCTCCTCTTGGGGGTACTTCATGTTCTTTTTTACCGCTTGGAAGATTTCCACTCATCCTCAAAGGTCCATCTTTTTTTTTTTTCTTTTGTCTTAATCATCACCCAAGGTATGTTTATTGATTTTTAGAATGAGAGGAAAGGGGAGAGAGAAAGAAAAACAGAGAGAGAGAAAGAGAGAAATACCTATCGGCTGCCTCCCACACATGCCCTGACTGGGATCGAACCTGAAACCTTTTTGGTTACAGGACGATGCTCCAACCAACTGAGCCACCTGGCCAGGGCAAGTTATTGTTATTTTTGATGAATTCTGGTAGGTTTTCAATAGGTTCCTTACTGAGGTGCTTAGCTTAGCTCTCGGTAATATAGTTCCTGTCCATGTTTAATTCGGCCTCTGTGTGCCAACACTCAGTCCTAGCCTGGGGACAAGCATGTCCCAGACCCTCCATTAATGACACATCCACTGCTAAATGTGAGAAATGCCTCCTCTCTCTGGAATAAATCAGAGGCATGGGATCTGTCTTTAATATCCTGAGGAACTGGCCCAATAATGCAATCAATGATCCTTGATGCAATTTTATTGAGTTCAGTTTATAACTTTCTGCAGTTTCTTTTTTTTAAAATTTATTTATTGATTTGAGAGGGAGAGAGAGAGAGAGAGAAACATCAATTTGCTGTTCCATTTATTTATGCATTCATCAGTTGTTTCTCGTATGCACCCTGACTGGGAATTGAACCCACAACTTTCGTATATCTGGATGACGCTCTAACCAGCTGAGCTACCCGACCAGGGCCTTTCTGCAGTTTCTTTCCCCTCTGACGTTTTATCCATCCAACAGGCAGAATGTGTCTTCTAAAGCACCACTTGGGTCATATTATTACTCTCCTGCCAACTTTGCTTGTCTCTCCGCTGCCAGTGAAAAGCAGCCCAGGGTTTTCGCGTTTTCAGCAGGACATTCACAGCCCCCCACAACCCACAGTTCCAAATCCACCTCTTTTCAGTCTGCCTCACACCCTCTGTTTTAAGTCACCCAGATCTGCTTGTGGTTTTGCAAGCGAGCCAGGAGCTCTCGTGTTCTGACGCTTTTGCATAAATGCCATTTTGGGGGCTGCAAATGGCCTTTCTTTTCATTCCAAGTGGCCTGACGGCAGTGTCATCTATTCTGTAAGCCCCTCAATCCCTTAGAAGCCTTAACTATTCTCCCCTCTGCGTAGCTGATGCACTTTGTAAACACTTGTACTTTTGCATTGCTTATACCCTAGCGTCCCTGTTTATACAGTTAGAGAAACCAAATTTTATTCGATTCTGCACACTAAAATACCAGACTGGGCTTAGCAAATGTGTGCTGAATGGATGGGTGGAATTTCCAAGTACCTGTGATGGAGTGTTTGACTGAACACAGGACTGAGACGGGCGGTTGCTGAGAGGGCTTCTGTGCTATAGGCAGAAGTAGGAAAAAAAAGAAACAAGGGTGGGGGAAGGTAGCCTTTTTGAGTGGGAGAAGAGGTTTTAAATGTGCTTAGAAATAATTTTAGCTATGTCAAGAATTTTATTTGGTTTAAAAAAGAGATAAACATAGTAAAGGGGATAAATGTCAAAAACCACAGATCAAGAAAATAAGTGAGCTTTCACTTGGAACACGGGGGAAAGACCAGCATGTTCGGTTCATAAAACAGTAGAACGCAAACTATGCTCACGTTTTCTTTCCTTCTTCCCTTTTTTAAAAAAAATCATCACCCGACGATGAGAGAGAAACGCTGATCAGCTGACCCCCCTTACACGCCCTGACTGGGAATCAAACCTGCAACCTTTTGGTGTGTGGGACGACACCCAACCAACTGAGCCACCCAGCCAGGAGAGGTTTTCTTTCTAAGTATTCTGAAAATTATATGCAAAATTTTGTGGGTAAATGTATTTTTCTGGGGAGGTAGTTTTTTTTTTAGGCGGGGGGGGTCAAAGGTATTTGTGACAGAGATGTTAAATCACTAGCACTAAATTCCACACTATATAACATAAACCAATATTCATTGGAAGGGGGAAAATAATTGTCAGAGAGATGAGGCTGCGTTTAGGAATTTAACCACATACTCTTGCTGCACCACAAAAATGTTCTCCAAATCCTCCCCCGTAAGGGAAATGATTAAACACAGTAAAGAAAGGTAATAATTCAGTCTGGCACGAGAATACTTTAGAGCAAAGACAGAGATCAGCTGCACCTCCGATGAGCTGAAGAACAAGAAACACAAGCGACACAGAACACGCACACACCTGACAATGACACGGTAAACACACACAGTTCTCACTGAGCATCGACACCAAGGAAAGAAAACGCAGCTGTTGATATTCACGGGTCCTTCACGTCAGATGGAACTTCCCCTTCTCACCAGAAGGTGGCAGAGAGGGTGCAGTTAAAACTTTTTTCTCCTCCCATATTTAGAAGAAATTTTTTTTTTTTTTAAGAGCAAGACAAATAATTCTGGAGACTTAGAATTTTTAACCTTTAGAGATACGGGTTTGCAGGTCCTATTATCGAACATAGTTACTAGGAATGCCATCTCCGCATCCTGGCTGGTGTGCCTCAATGGACTGAGTGACGGCCTGTGAACCGAAAGGTCGCCGGGTCGATTCCCAGTCAGGGCACGTGCCTGGGTTGCCGGTCGGGTGTCCAGTTGGGGACATGCAAGAGGCAACCAATAGATGTACCTCTCACACATCGACGTTTCTCTCCCTCTCTTTCTCCCTCTTCCCCTTTCTCTAAACATAAATAAATAAAATCTTAAAAAAGAAATACCATCTCTGAATGAGTAGAGACAATCACTCTGCATGTCTATACCACACAGGTGAAATCAAACATATTTGACTATAGCAGAGAACTGTGTGTCTGTCTAAAAGGCATGATTGGATGAACTCACCATAATCAGTAATGAAAAATGTCTGAAGGGCAACTGAAAAATAAAAGAAAAATTTATATGTGCTACTGATTTACCAACATCATCTCAATCTGCAATATGAAAATATAATTCCATAAAGCAGCAGTAGGATAATGCTCTTATCTGCAGAATCAAAAGTCCTTTCTTCCACTAACACGGCACATTTCCTATTTCAGAGGTGGGGTCATATACATGCTAGTGACAAGACTGTCTGGAAAACACACATTTTCTGTCCCTTCATCAACTTCCCCACCTGTCTTTAAGGAGATAACCCTCCATAAAAAGCTAAGTTAGCTCTAACTTCTGCCCACAAGAGAACACAGTAAGTTCACTACAGGTTTATTTAAAATGGCACAGAATTCAAAACAAGGCGGGTTTATTTTTAAAAGGAAAGGACTCCTGATGTGTGCCTGGGGTCCGGTCCATAGGGGATGCCTGCCAGGTTAAAAAAAAAAAAAGGAAAGAAAGAAAGAAAGAAAGTAAAAAAAGGACCATTTCTAATAAGAGCTGAGCGGGGAGAGGGGAGGCGGAGCTCTGGCGCAGGGCAGCCGGCTTCAGGACTCGGGGGCAGGACAGAGATGGGCCACACGCTGATGCTGGAAGCTTCACTCACAAACCCAGTTTCCACTCAACCCACCCCTGACTCATGACAGCAAACGCTACACCACAGCCCTTCCCGCGGCTCATCCCCCTGAAAGGCTGATTTTAAATGATCATGAAAGTAAGAAATTTAGAAATAATGTTGAGGTTTCTCTTAATAGAAGTCAGATCTATTTTGCAGAACCCTCTGCAGGTGGAGGCTGAGGGAGCTCCAGACATTTGTGGCTTTGGCAACGGAAAGTTCCGTTCTGCCTCCCTCCTCGCTGCGGCCAGAGAATGCTGGCCCGTTCCGTAATGGTAGGTGCGTTTTGCCAGAAAACTCACATATTTGTGGGTGGAGTCAGTTGGGAGGCTGGAGGGAATTTTTTTTCAAACGTCTGTGTAGTCCAAACACGGCAGGGACTTCCAAGGGGTGAAAAATAATACCTCGGGGGTTAGCAAATTTCCACTGTTTGTGGAGCCAAAAGAGCTGTTCTGGAAGCGGGGCAAGGGATTGGCCCTCGGGGGCGGGCGCGGAGCCTGAAGCCTGGACGGATGCGTCCTCGGAGCCTTTCGTTACGTGGACCTCCAAGGCGGGACCGACAACAGCAGCAGAGGCTCCCCCTGTTCGGGGCTCCCTGGGTCGCGGCCCCGGCAAGGCTCGTCCTAAGTGACTACTACTGCAGCTGCCCCATTAGAATGTGGGGACCAGGGAAATGGAGTTGTGCACAGAGTTAACTCACGGGCATATCCAAGGTCACCTTTAAAGAGGGCATCTTCCTATGGAGGAGTTCGCAGTGTCTCTGAGAAAGAGACCAACGCTGCTATTCACAGAGCCCTCCTGGCCCCCACCTAGGGGACACGTGAGCAGCATAGGATGCTGACCTGTCCGGGGAAGGCATGGGTCCAGGTGAAGGCGTAAGAATTTATGGCTTAAAGGGGCAGAATGGCCCGAGGTTAAGGCAAGGACAGATTGAAGGAGTTACTTCTACTGAGGAAACAGCGAGTCCATGAGAAAGGAGGTCTCTCCGCTGTTGTAAACAAAGCAGAAAGCCACGCTGAGGTGCAGACGGGTGAGATGCACACAAGGACGGTCCAGGAGTGTCTGGGCCAGGGGTCCCCGACGTTGCCAACCCCCCGACCTGGCCCTGCCTCGCACAGACTTTGTCCAGCCAAAGGGGGTGTCTACCAATTTCCCACCAGTGAGCTCACTGCTCAGACTGTGTCCTCACCCAGCAACCACCTGTCTGGAAGATTCATTTGAAGTGGCTGCAGCCATAGACACCCCATGAGAACTAGGGGAGCAGGGAGTTCTCCAGAGAGTTTTCTGGTCTTTCCAGTGTGCACATGACAGTGTGCAAGATAGTTACAGTCCTCACGAGAATGGAATAAAGAGCACTCTGTTTGCCCCAGCCAGGTGGCTCAGTTGGTTGGAGCATCATCCCGTTCACCAAAAGGTTGCGGGTTCGATCCCCAGTCAGGGTACATGCCTAGGTTGCAGGTTTGATCCCCAACTGGAGTGCGTATGGGTGGCAACATGTTCATGCCTCTCTCTCTAAAATAAAAAAAATTTTTTTTTTTGTTTTATACACTGGTCTTGTGAACTGGCATGAGCTCACCCCTGAGAGACAGACCCCCTGTCATTCTACTGGAAAATCAGACTTTTAAGACAGCCACACTGAGGTCTTGGTGTCTCTTGGCAACTGCCCACAGGCTCTCGCGCTGGAAGTGACCACACTCACCTCTTACAGGACACTGGATGGTCACATTTGCTCCCAGGGCTGCCTTCACAGTGCCCCCAACCACGACGGACAGAGGGCCGTGCTCTGCTCTGGTGACGTTTCTTTCCAGGAACAAGATGACAGGCGCCTCTTCATTCAAAGGGAACAGGAAACTATGTTAGGTTCAGGCGTTGGCTCTTTGGTAAACCGAGCTCCTTTTGGCAAACAGTGATGAGCTCTCTGAGAGCAGGGGAGGGGCCCTGGCGCTCTCTGCACCTTGGTGGGAGCTATACGCACAGCCCGGGGGTGCTCAGGGGACAGGTGGACAGGTGGATGGATACAGTCAAAGTGATACCTACAAAGGTGTATTGATTGCAACAACCATATATGGACTACAGGAATACTTGGGTTTATGACCAAATCCCTCTTTGATACACGTACTGCGCTGATAAAGGAGGAGTTCAGAAGTAAAGAAGGATGAGGGGACAGGTCTACAGAGCAGCCTCGGAGGAGCTCCAGGAGGGCCCATCACACCACGGCGTGGCATCCGACTCTTTTTCCCAGAAAGAAAACTGGAAATGGAAAACCCGCAAAGAACGTCCGTGGTGAAAATCATACAAACAAGGTAACAAAGACTGAGGGACCCAGTCAAGCACTTTTTATTTCCCTGGGTTTTTGAGAACTATGTACCTTTCACAGATCAATTCCTGAACTCACACTGGAAAGACAGGTGATGCCTGAGCTGGCAATGGGAGAAAGAGTTGGAAAGCACCCATTCTTGCCCTCAAAGAACTCATAGATTGCTGGGGGCCCTGTGGGTGCGAGGTAGAGAAAGGTCTGGGTACCCAGGGCTGCTCAGAAGCACGTGGGCGTCGGGGAGGAAGTTGAGAGAGCGCCCCATCCGCCACTCCACCATCAGCCCCCGAGCCCCCAGAGGGAGAGGTCACACTTCCGTAATGTGTGTTCTCAGCTATGCACAGAGCACGGGCGAACGAAGACGGTTAGCTAGCTGCTTTGGTTCCCATTTATTTTGGGGAAGAGAATGCGGGAACAGTCATGGTTGGATGACCCAATGTCCCATCCTCCGCTGGAGGGCTGGGACAGTGGAAAGCCACCCTGAGATCTGAAAAGCTGGGAGCAGCTCTTGGGCTGGGAGAGGGCTGCAGCCGTCCCAGCAGGTCCTCTGGCCCCCGTGAGACCTTGCGCCAGCTCGTCTGGGAACCTGGATTGTTCTAGGACTGACTTCAGGGGAGGCTGGGGAGCTGCAAGGGGGACTTCTGCTCCTCACAGGGACCTTGGAGCCTTGGAATCAATGATTCCTGGAAAGGAAGCTCAGAGCGGAGAACAACCCAGCAGGATCAAGGCCTGAAGGCCCCACCTCTGTCAGGAACGCAGGGGAGAGGCTGAGAATCGGGCCACAGCGATTCCACTGGTCCAAACCCTTCAACGTGCAGACGCAAGGTGCCTGCCACAGCCCACACACAGGCGCCGAAGGGCTGGGCTCTGATCCCTGACGGGTCCCTCTGCTTAGTCCGGCCCACTGGAGCCACAGCCACCAGAAGCCACAGAGCAGGGGGCGGGAGGAAGGCTCTCTTGCTTTATTTTCAAGCCCGGAACACGAGCCAGCCACAAGGAGGCGCTGCTTACAGCCTTGCCACCTGAAAAGTGTTCCTTCATACTAAAAGCACACTTTAATATTAAAACGGCCTTGCTGGGAAGATACACACTGCTTTCCAGGTGCAACTCCCTTCAAGTGTGTGTAGGGGTTGGTAGGTTCACCGCTGGGAGGTTTACAGCAATCTTACCAGGAGCATTATTCTCTTTCCTTGGCTGGTGGCGCTCTAAAAGGAAAGCATCACCAATTAAATGTTGTCTTCTTCATTCCCAATTCTTGGAAAGAGGCTTCTAGAAAAGCTGTGTTCCGCGTGTGGCCACCAGGCCAGCATGTTAAAAAATGTAAATTCTCAGACTCCACCCCAAGCCTCCTGGCTCAGAACCTCCAGGAATGGGGTCTAGAAATCTGTGTTCTAAACCACCCCCCACCAGGGGGCTCTGCTGCTCACTGAAGTTTGAGAACTTCTGCTCTAGAGTCTGTTAAAACCGAAACCCGGGCGTGTCAGGCTCTGACAGCGGGCAGTACCTGCGCACAGCACAGAAGAATTCTCCGTGTCGGAACCCAGACGATTAGCCACCGAGCACCCGTACAGCCCGCGTTCCTTCTTCGTGGGGTTCCGTATCTGCAGTGTCCCCGTTCCAGACAGGATTATTCTGCAGGACAGTTAGAAAGAGGATGTAGTCGTGCAACACGTTTAACTGCTCTGGGACCACAGCAAGTCACACAGAAAGACGACGGCCAAGTTACAGGCTTCGGGTTGCCACAGCCCCCAGAAGACGACCAATGGGCAAAACACTACATGGACCAGAGGGTGGAAAAGTCCTTCCTCTCCGCTTAAACATGTAGACACGGTAGACGTAGCTGGAGGGGGCTGCCAGATCCAGCCTCCTGACCTCACTCTGCACGAGAGGGGGCTTTCCAGGATGGACGTAAGGCTCCATCTACCACAGCAGCCACCCAAATCCTCCCGAGCCAACTGCTGGTGTGAATTTTTCCATCCCCATTTTCACGCTGGCAATGGCTCCCGTCCCACTGTCACTGCGCCGGCGACCACACTGAGGCCGCACTGGACTACATTTTGAGCCTCCTGCTCCGAACCAGGGCTGCCGTGTGGGAGGTCCTCACGGCTTCCCGGTTACCGAGGGCCGTGAGCCTGGAGACAGCGCTCTGAGAATCAGAGTCAGTCAGGAGCACCCCAACAAGCGAGATGGTTATTTAGGGAACAGGAAAGAGTGTTTGTTCTGCTTTAATTTTCTCTCTTTCCTAACAACTTGGAGGGCCTTCTAGATCATTTGGATGAGCTGCCTAGACTCTCCTTTCTCCGCTGGCCCATCCTTCTTGACAGATCTTAGCAGGACAGGGCTCTTCTGACTGCTAAAGACTGTACGTCCCTTCGTGACTCCGGCCACGTCTTCATTTCCTGTCACTTCATGTTGCTTGCCCCATGCTCCTGCCAGAATGAACTTCTAACGGTTTCCAGAACATTCCATAACCTTTCATCGCCCTGAGCTTTTGCATATGTTGTTCGCTTTATTTGGAATGTCCTTCCTCCCTCCGGCAAACTCTGACCTACCCACCGAGTCCTGGATCGAATGCAATTTCCCCTAAGGCTTTTCCCAATACTCCTCAAGTTATCTTCAGCTCCCTCTGGGCCCCTTCCGCTCTGGTTCATGTATTTATTTGATGAAAAACCAATTTCTTCCCACTAGATTGTGATCTTTTCAAGAGCGGGGACCAAATTTTATTCACAGCTGTGCATTCTCACTGACTTTTATATAGCAAGTTCTCAAGAACCTTGAATGACAAAACGCGTGAATGATCAGAATAGAAAGGAATTAACGGCACGGAGTCTACATTACTAGGAAGACTCAGCTCCCCTGCTACGCACACAGAAAAAAGACACAAAAGTGGGCAGAAATCAAAACAGCTGACTTTCCCAGGACAAACAGGGGTGTGACAGATCTAGCTATGAGCAGGGCTAGACTCTAGTTCACTGTCAAATCCCTATGAAGAAAGAGTTGATTAAGAACGAAAGTTTAGCCCTGGCTGGTGTGGCTCAGTGGATTGAGTATCGGCCTACAAACCAAAAGGTCGCTAGTTCGATTCCTCTTTAGGATATGTGCCTGGGTTGTGTGCCAGGTCCCCAGTTAGGGGCATTCGAGAGGCAACCAATGGATGTTTCACATATTGATGTTTCTCTCCCTTTCTTTCTCCCTCCCTCTGCTCTGTCTAAAATAAATAAATAAAATATAAAAATAAAAAAAGTTTAACTACAATAGTTAACTATACTTGAAAAATAAATACATCACTGAGTATTCTTATTTCACCTATATGTTTGTGTGATTTAGCAATTCTCAAATAATCCCTTCAGTCTGTAGGTCTTATACTGACAGCACCATGAAAGTCACCAAGATGTACGGCTGAGCATGCGAGAGTTGGCGTCACCCACGTGGCCAGCCCGGGCCAGCCCTGGGCTGCAGGACCAGCAAACGGAGTTCGTTAGGGGCCTGACCTTGGCCTCTGCTACACAACCTTGTTCTCCACTTAAAGTAACGACAAAGTGGTCTTTCCACAGGCACCATCCTCAATAAATCCGCCCATAACCTTCCCTTCCTAGCTGAGACTTCTTGCTCAGCAGGTATCCCAACACACAGAGAAAAATGTCTACAGGTGGGACCCTCTGTTATGTAAAGGGATTACACACAAGGTGGATAAATTAATGAGTTGAGTTTGGAACCAATGAAATAAAAAGGGGTCTTACTCTTTTAGTCTCCTAAAAATTAAAATGAAAACTTAAAAAAAATTTTTTTAATTGATTTTAGAGAGAGAAGGGAAGGCGGGGAGAAAGACAGAAGCATCAATTTGTTGTTCCACTTATTCGTGCATTTATTGGTTGCTTCTCGTATGTGTCCTGACTGGGGATCGAACCTGTAACCTTGGCATATCAGATGACACTCTAACCAACTGAGCATGCCCAGCCAGGTAAAACAAAACTTTCACTAGCCACCTGGAATTATTTCAGTATCAAACGGGTGACCCTTAAAGTACCCAGGAACATGTATGAGTAGGAAGTACACTATATCAAAACCTCTTCTTTACTTGACTTCCAGGAGTCTTAGTCTCTGAAATAAATGTTAATCCCAGTTGACCAAGTCAAACTATCTAAAATCAACTCAATTCAACAAACAGGCACTTCAACCGACCCTGCTCTCCTATCCCTTCTATGGTCATCAGTCAACAATCACTTCAACTTTCTCACAATGTCTAAGATGGGATTGTGGAGGTAGACCAGCAGTCCCCAAAGGGTGGCCCGTGGACCCCAGGGTCTGTGAGGTCAAAACTATTTTTATTGCAATAGTAAGCAGCCTTCGCCATGGCACCGTGTTGGCCTCTGCACAGACAGCAACAGCAGAGGTGGGTAAGTCTGCTGGCATCTTAGCAGGGACTGAGACAGTGACGCTGGCCTGTAACAGTAGTCACTGTGTTCTTGACTTCCACACCCTTGCAGGGGGAAAAAAAAAAGGCCAGTTTCCCATGAGGATGTTCTTAACGAAGCTAGTTGTACAACCCTTGAGTGCATATGTTTTTAATATCCTGTATGTTAACATGGGAGGTCCACACGACATACAAAACATTGGGGTGAGGGTGTGAACTGCTTTCGCCAGGGACCACCATTTTTTCCTGAGAGAACGACCAACAGACAAACTACGGTTATCTGGACCGGGGTGTTTGGCAAACACATCTTTACATGAACAGAAATGAGCTGGCCAACTCAAGGAACTCAACTAACAGACTTGGTGGCCAATGATAAAATTCAAACTTTCAAGGGAAGATTAGAATTTCGGAAAATGCTCACTCTCCCTTGCTAGCTCAAAGACGTTCTCTAAAAGCTCAAAGGATTTTCTGATGAGGTGGGTAGTGATATTAAAGAATACGTGTACTTTTAAAACTGTTTCATGGAGCTCATTGATGTTTGGAAGATCCAGTATTTCCCAAATAACCAATGGGAGGTTATAAAATCTGTGGAAGTAAAAGACCCATTCACAGTGCAAGATAAACGAATAGATTTCACTGTAACAAAATACCGAAATTTCATTAATACTATTTTAGATTCCACATTCTCACTAGCCTTTAAGGGTAAAACACCATTTGCCTAGTTTTTGTGTAGTATCAACGAAAAACAGGCAAAATCATCTGAAAAGGCTATTAAATTATTCCTTTTTTTTTTTTCCAGCTAACATCTCTGGATGAGGCCAAATTTCCTCTAGCAGCTTCAGTTCAAATAATATATCACAACCGATTTCATGCAGAAGTAAGTGTGAGGATCCAGATGTATTTTATTAATCTAGACATTAATTTGCAAAGATATAAAAGAAGGCTGCTGTTACCAGTAAATTTGGGGGGAATATTGCTTTTCACAAATTACATTATTTTATGTGACTAAGTAACGGGCTGGTTATGATTGTTTCTACATGGATTAATAAACAGATGTTTTGAGTGTTTCTTGGTTTTAATTTCTAATGTGTTCAACAGCAATAGATATAACTCACATGAACAAAAGCTCTTCAGGTTCCTCAATCAGTCAGAGGGGCCTAAGACGGAACGGATTTCAGAACTGCTAAGGTTGTTGATCTGGGAGGTTTATTCCACTTCTAAAATTTCATTTTGCACCAGGGCAAACAATTTTAAAAAATTAGATTTGTTCTACCTTTTTATTCTAAGACATAGCCTAGTAAGTTATTATAAAACACTGAATTATACCTAGTTTTCTTCTGGTGGATCACATATTAGGCTCAATGCACAAAAGACATGATAAAAGAAAAGCTTGCATTTTTAACTTGCCTCACAGTCCACAAAACAATTTAACATCTGCAATTTTGTTTGTATT
Source organism: Mormoops blainvillei (assembly GCA_004026545.1). Taxonomy (NCBI): domain Eukaryota; kingdom Metazoa; phylum Chordata; class Mammalia; order Chiroptera; family Mormoopidae; genus Mormoops; species Mormoops blainvillei. The sequence continues at coordinate 1,772 of PVJD01003814.1, read as the reverse complement.
TCTTAACAGTCTCCAGAGGCAGGTAAGGTGCAGCTTGAACTCTTAAATGAAAATTTAAAAAAGCAAAATGTCTACAGTCTTACCCAGCAAGATTTGGAGATGGTGAGGAAAGCAAAAGGAATTTCTACTTCTGTTATTCCCTGTTATTTTATACAAAATAAATGACTTATGATATATTTGTACTGACGGATCACAATAAAATAACAGATGACTTGTTAACTTTGTTTTGAACAGTTCAAAAAACTCTGAACTGTATTATCTTCTAGTTTTGGATTTTAGGACATTAAAAACTGCATGACACAGAAAAGTAATTCAGACACGCAGTCTGTCTGCCACGGCTAGTGTTTGTGTGCTATTCCAATGTCACTGCTGGTGTTCAGGAGAGATGGTCCCTGGTTCTTTTTTTTTTTTTTTAAGATTTTATTTATTTATTTATAGAGAGAGGGGAAGGAGAAAGAGAGATAGAGAAACATCTGCGTGTGGCTGCCACTCACATGCCCTGTGCTTGGGGACCTGGCCCGCAATCCAGGCATGTACCCTGATGGAATCGAATCAGCAACCCTTTGGTTCGCAGGCTGGCACTCAATCCACTGAGCCACACCAGCCAGGGATGGTCCCTGGTTCTGACTGACCATGAATTAGTCACGGGATTCTGTTTCTCAGTGATGTCACAGGAGACTCTGAACCCCGGCCCTGCCAACCTTAGGGGCTGGTGTTTTCTCAAATGAGACCCTGCGTGTCCAAGATATGTCAGAGCACTGTAAATTGATTTGCAGTTCCCATGCAATATAGGAAGACTGCAAGCATGCCTACTTTTAAACCGGCCTTAAACTGTTTTTATTTTTAAATGGTAAGTGTTCTGCAAGGAGAGGGGCTATGCGTGCTTACACTCAGTCTCCCGTATCCACTGCTGTATCACGCCTGCGTAGGCATGACCGGGAATAACACCATTTAATGATAAAAATCCGAACATGTGTGGGAAAAACACATCCTTACATTTTTTTAAAGTTTCCTTCCTAAAGAAGCCTGCTGGAAACACACCCTTAGGAAAAGGAATTTGAAAACATTTTCGAGAAGACAAGGTCTTGCTAAAGGGAACACTGAACTCCCATCCTACTTACTTTTCTGAGGGTTGTAACAATATTCCGTCTTTGGTCCATGTGTAGGTGACCTCACTGGGGGTAACAAGCTCACACAGTATATTGATGACTGCCGTCTTTTTTGTGATGTACACTGTATTTCCAATCCTCGAATTTACCGTTTTATTAAACGAAATCGAGGCGGGCTGGCTTTGCCTCATGAGAACTGGTCCCTTTGGTTTAAATGTCAGCTTGCCCAAGTTTTTCACACTCAAGCTTTGGGGCTCATGTCCTGTGTCCCCTCTTAGCTGAGCCGCAGGAGACCCCTCTTCCTGGGTGGCCCTCCATGGCAGGTGTACCGGCTGGGCCTTCGCTAACTCGGCCACCAGCTGATAAATCACCTGGGAAGCGACGTCATCGCTGACCTCCCCCGTCTCCATGAGCTGACTCATGTTTCTAATCAGTTCGTCGAACTGGGCCGTATCCATGCTATACGCTCCCTGTTTAATGGCTGCTTCAAACTGCTTGTTCTTCAGCTCCCAGGCGCTGGGGTTTCCTGCAGAATTGTGGCAGTGGCCCAACAGAGCTCTGAGGAACGGCTGGTTATTCATCTGGCCGTCGTCCCGATAAAGCTCATTTTTGTTATTCCACATCTGCCTCATTTTATGCCACGTGGCTCCCCAACCGTTGGCT